>BFEA01000759.1:276002-296221 GCA_003427395.1 Chara braunii | reverse complement strand
ATCGTGCAGGTCACGGGTTCAACTCCAGGGAACTGTACAGATACTGTACACAGGTAAGCTGAGGTCAAGGGATCGACCCCTGGGATCTGCATCGGCTACTGCCAAAGGTGAAAACTGTTTCATCTTGTGCCTAGATGTACTTTTGAAAAAGTCCTTGATTCCCTAAGCAATTTGCAATGTTCTTGTATCTTGTGTCTAGATTTCCATTCTGAGACTCGTGTGGTGAGGTGCGTTATTGGTGTGCTCGCTGTGCTGTGAGTTGCTGTCCAGAGAGTGGGCTCCTCACACTCTCAATAGTGTGTGTTTGTTTGTTTGCTTACTTGCTAAGTTGTGATACTGATGATTCTGGTCATATGAAAATTTGTCTTCATCATGTTTTCTCTCACTTGGTCTGTTACAATCATGATTAGTGTGACTGTCATCATTATCATACGGCTTAGGTTTAGGAATGATTCTGTGTACCATTTTTTTGTATGGTGGCGTGATGTAGTACGTGAATCGACCCACAAAGGATGTCATATATCACTGGTTCAAGTGGGGCATCGTTCTTTGTGCCTTACTGAGGCTGAAGGCGCGTTAGTGTTGTCTGTATCGCTCAGATGTTATATGTTTTGGCAGTAACTGTTGCGAGAAGAGAACATTCAATGATGATTCACACATTTTTCATGGATGATCATCATCATTGTCACCAACGGTCGGACCTCAGTTGGTGGATCCCCATGACCTGTGGTAATACAAAACCAAGTTCGAATCCAGATGCAATTGGATGAACAGAACAACATAATTCTGAATTACCTGGGGGCAGTCAGTCCAGTGATGGTATCTCAAGTCCGTCGCCCTTTCTGAAAAAAAACAGGAAGAAGAAAAGAGAACCAACTTCAACCAAGAGTTAAAAAGTTATAGTCCTAAGATTGCGCTGATTGTACTTTGTTCAATGAATGTTTGTACGTTGGGTTGGGCCAAAGTGTATGATCATGCGATGTATATGATCATTGTATGATTGTAGTAATAAATGCTGTTCAGATGAAGTCGCCGGCCCAAACACTTAAGAGGCCCATTCCATTCGACATAGTTCCACTGCATGTGAAACAAAATAATTTAAATAAAGATTACAATTAATTAATTGTAAAAGCGCAGCTCTTTGTTCTTGGCGTGCGTTAAACCTTCTGCAGGTTTCTTGTACTGTCAGTATTCTTCACTTGGATGTTCCTATACCTGTAGAAGCGCGAGAGAAAAGCGATTCACAGAATTTTGCGGTCACATGGAGGAAGTCAAGGACGGGTTTGTAGGTGAGGTAAGCTGTGCTTCTGTAGATTCTGAAGAGGAGGATAAGGACAATGACAAGAAGGGGTTAGAGTTAAAGGGGAAGGAGGAGGAGACGATGAAGAAGGAGGCAAGGCAGGAAGAGGAGTCAGCGGCAGGAAGAGGAGGAAAAGGCGAAGAAGGAAGAGGAGGAGAAGGACTAGCACAGGGAAGAGGAAAAGGCGAGGAAGGAGGAGGAGGAGGAGCAGGAGGAATGGGAGGGGAAGGACAAGGAAGTGAAGAGGAAGCAAGCCAAGGCGGAAGAGGAGGAGGAGAAGGAGAAGGAGAAGGGGAAGGAGACGGTAAGCTAGGACAGGCATTGGATGCCACGATGCTGGAACATGTGCGATCATGGATACCTGAGGTTCGTCCACATGAGGTACCTTCAGAAATGATCGGGCTGATGGGGAAAACTTTCCTTGGATGCAGAGCTGAAAATGTGGATCCATCCTATGTTGCACTCTTTTATGAGGGAGGACATTCCCTGAATTACAGTACCGCGATGAAGGAGGAGGAGGTGGGACAAGAAGGAGGAAGAGGAGGAGGAGGAGGGGATGAAGGAGGTGAAGAAGGAAGAGGAGGAGAAGGAGGCGGCGAAGGAGAAACAGGAGGGAAGGGAGAGGAGAAAGTGGATGAACAACAGCGGGGATGTTCTTGGGATGTGATGATGGTGATGCAAAAGGTGCGGTCTGGGATAGCAGAGGGTCATGGTGATCTGCCTTCTGACATCATTCTGCTGGTGGAGAAGTCTTTCCTAAAATGGAAAGGCGAGAAAGAGGCGATCTCATCTACTGCATTCTTTCTGGCAGAGCTATGGAGAGGTGTCTTTGCACCCAATCCATGGGAAGAGCCAATTGTGTTAACACCATCTTTGCTGTTGAAGATCCTACAACCAGCCTCCTTCAACAGGGTGACAGCTGCATTTTGTCAATCTTTTGCTCGAAGGTACGTGGAACCGTTCAAGCCCTCTCGCAGGCTGAAAACGCTGTTTGCACTTATCAAGCTTGTCATGGATGCTGACGAATCGAACGAGGAGAAGATACGTCCTCTGGAGTACTGTCCGCTTGCAGCCATATCCTTAATGGATGTTCACTTCATCGAGAGTGAGCTTCCTAATATGAACCTCCCTCATGATGAGCATGATGAGACAATGGAAATGCTTGGTTGGCTGCAGAGCGGCTCCCGTCTCATGAGCGCAATGCGTATTTGGGACACTTTGGCAGATATGTACTCTGACATGGTCAACAATGAGGGTGAAGCGATTCAACAATCGCTATGTGGGGGGAACAGGAAGGCTAAGCATCTGTTTTTGTTGAAAATGAGGCTTAGGTGTGCACATGACTTGATCACATTCTATTTATGGAACAATGACAACCTCGGTCCGTGCCTTGATTCAATCTGTGAGCGGATTGGTGAGACGGCTAGGCTCCATCTGATGGAGGAGATGGTTATGGCATTGGTCGACAGAGTTTACGTTAGCGAGATCATCTCGTGTTCTTCCGGAGTCTGCGACTCGATCACAATCATCGGGCAACATGGTAAGGACTGCAAAGCCTTTCTGGAATCTGATTTCCTCAGGGACCAATTTCTCAATCTGGCGCTGAGTTTCTGCAACAGACGAGGCTACAAAAGATGGTCAGTAGAGATTTACGAGCGTATGTACGAAGCAGGACATGTGCGAAGAGGATCTGGAGCTGCATTCCACACAACATCTTCGATCGGGCGCTGCTGCATTCGTTGGAGGCTGGCAAAGGAGCTTACCATCGGCAGGGAGACCTGCTTTGTGTCTCGCATGCGCGAGCTTCGCGCCCTATGTGACATGGGTCGCTTGTTTTCCGAAGTAAACGAAGAATACATGGCGAGGAGTGCCGCCATCCTGGCAATGGGATTGGTAGAATTTATTCAGGAGGAGCTTGGCTGCCCGTTTACAAACTATCCTATAGAAGTTTCGGGCCGAGACTGGGCCCTTTCCATGGAAAAGCTCTCAGCATTTTGGGATCGTGAGGGCCCCATCCCGATAGAGTTTTCTGAGTGTGCCCGACGAACCTGGTCAACTTTCAACCTGCTTACCCCACATAGAGAGGCACAACTGCTGGTCGATGCGGCATGCCAGAGGGTCATGATGATACACATCAAGCGCAAACTTGAAGGAATGTGGAGTCCGCCACTTGCGGGAGATCTTTTTGATGAGCACTCATTGCATGTAATCCTCGACAGAGCTGTTCAGATCCTGAAGTCAGTTCACAAACCTGACGAAGGAATACTTGCCTTTGCCAGATACAAAGCATTGCGAGCGCACCAACAGTGCATTCGGGGTATTCATCAGTTCATGAATGGACATCTCGCTGAGGGATTGAGATCGATGGAGCATTATGCTTCTTTCTTCAGAGATTATCCATCGGCCCAACGCGTGTTGCTCTTTTCGCATCTAGTTCGCGACCAGCAGATGACTGCCAAATGGAGAGCGGCAGCTCTCACGCTGTTTCAGTTCGAGCAGAGGCAAATCGGGGAACTTCCACTGGCAAGAATCTCCTTTCACGGAGAGTGGGAAGAGCTTCAATTTCATCGTTTGCAGATTGAGTGCTTCAGGTACTCGTACCTTGAAGAGGGGTTCATCTGGAACACACGGTCCCATAACCGGTTCTTATCTGCAGTGCTGATGAACCGAAGAAAGTCCCAGAACCAGTTTCTACCCTATGCAGATCGCAAGCTCTTGGCTACGCATGCTGACCACTCACTCTTTGCAAAGTTCGACTCCGACAATGCCACCGCCATGTCTATGGTTCTTGATGGTTGTAGGATATGTGGCCCTGGTGTCTTGCTGGTGCAGTACCACTTCTGTTCCGGCGACCCAGAGGCCTCACGACTGGAATCGCTTCTGATTTACACCTTCAGAATTGGAGATGGAAATACCCACGTTCTCCGAACCCGGCATCAAGTAACGAGTCGTGGTGTGGACGAGCAAGTGGGGCAGCTTACCGAGCTACTAAAAGACAGCTCCGCTTGTACTCGCAGCTCTCGGCGCAGAAGGAGGACTGTGCCTTCCCCCTTCCAATCTTCCGTCCATTGCAGTTCTCAATCTGGGAGTTCGGAAATGAACCGCTGCCGCAGTCCTTCGCGCTCAGCAGATGTTGAATCAGATGCTGCTTTCCCTGCTTTCACTGCAGGACGTGCTGCTATACAGGAGCGAGGTCAAAGTTGGGCGTCACAGTCGACAAGCTCACATGGTCAAGAAGCACAAGCGTGGGACGTCGAGTTAGCACGGAAGCGAAAGAAAATGAGGTCCATTCTCCAGAGGCTCTATGCATTTCTCATTGAGCCCATTGAGGACGATATAGTCAGCCTTTCCCCGGAAGACAAGCTGGTATTCGTGCCACATGGGGTAAGTCTTTGCATTGTGAATGACATTGTGAGAAACCCTCATCGTTGGAACAGCTTGCTAAGCCTTGCTTGGGTTGTGCCCATCTCTACGCAGGCTGGTTGCTCAACTGGAACTCGGCACCCACCCGAAACCTATTGGGGTGTTTGCTCTCAGTTCGTGCCACATGGGGTACTAATTCTTGGCATTGCGAATGACATTGTGTGAAAGAAATCCTCTTAGTTGGAACAGCTTGCCAAACCTCGCTTCGGTTGTGCCCATCTCTTAGCAGGCTGCTTGCTCAACAAGATAACAGGTAGAACACGCCCACCGGAAACCTATTGGGCTGTTTACTCCCACAGCCTTCGAGTTGAGTACTACCGGCCTCTTATGTCTGGTCACCATGGGCCTTCACGCCGAGGACAGACCGCCCTGGTCCTCTTTCTACCAGACTAAAAATCTGGCGGTGTAGTTGTACCAGATTTATGATCTGCTGGGCCCATTCTTTTCACTCCGCATTCCTGCGCGGCACCTCCCTCGGCCTCTCTTTCTGTTGGGCTATGCAATTGGAGCTGTTTTTGCACCAGATGGCAGATGGATGATTTGGTAGGCTGCTTCGCCATTGCCCAGGGAGGAGAGCGGTCTACCTGTTATCCCTTGCTCAACAGCTTGCTTTGCTATCCTTCATTTATCCAGTTGCTCTTTGCTGCATCCTATATCCAACAGCCCTTCATTTTCCAATACTCTATCTCTTGTATCAAAGCAGCCCTTTGTTGTTTGTAATTAATGTCTGTTGCCATTTTAGCACCAGTCGCACACTGCTTCTGTCTACACAAGACAGAATGGACGCTAGCAGCAGCATGCCTCGGAGTCTTATTGCACACCAGACGTGATTTTGTTTGTCATTATTCCCTCCCCTGACATTATCTGAGGGCTCCAAACAGACGCAAGTGCCATCTCTTCTGCTCAAATTCCTAAACCGTTCTGCCTCTGCATCATGGCCATGCCCCTGATGTGGCGCGTTTGTGCTCTCACTTTTCTGTTAGTCTGACCTTGATAGGTTTCACAGCAATGGTTTGTCCCTTGCAAGCATGAACATCACGCCAGTGCGTCCTAGGTCTTAGTTCCTGCTTTGCTCTGCTTTCTTCAGGCTTAGGAAGGAAATCTCAGGGATGAGTGAATAGGCACTGTCCAGAATTCCTTACTGATGTTTGGCAGAGCGCCGAGACGGCCCCCTGAAAGCTGTTTCTTGGCTTCGTTTTGCGGCTGAAATAAAGAATCACAAGCGTGGTAGCTCAGTAGGTTACCGCTGCTGGCGTTGCAACGGGGAGGTAGCGGGTCCGATTGAAATAAAGAGTCACAAGCGTGGTAGCTCAGTAGGTTACAGCTCCGGCGTTCCAACGCAGAGGTAGCGGGTTCGATTCTATCGGCCCTCAGCCTCCGCTCTGCACGATCCGTTGGTGCTGGGTTGGCACTCCACGTACTTGTCCCCCAGCCTAGTAAACAGATCAGTTGCTATAGTAGCCCAGCAGCCTGATCTATGTGGTTAATGGTTCAATTCTTATCGGGCCATCTTTCCATCATTTTGCAACTCAAGCAGAAAATCACAAGCGTGGTAGATCAGTGGGTTAGAACTCTGCCGTTGCAACGGGGAACTCGCCGGTTCAATTCTATTGGCCCTCAACCTCCGATCAGCACGATAAGTTGGTGCTACGTTGGCACTCCACGTACTTGTCCCCCAGCCTAGAACAGTGCATGCACAGGTCAGTTGATGTAGTAGCTCAGTAGGCTGAGATAGGTGAAAGGAGGAGGTCCAGGATTCAATTCTTATCAGGCCAGTACGTCACATAGTACCAAGATAGCTGAGGTGCAGACAGGGTTGTAGTGGAGTGGATGGTTACGTAGTTGGTTACCTTAGGACCTTGCTTTGGGAGGGGGCAGGGCAGCAGGTGAGACGGGGTAGACGGTCCTGTCAGCAGGGACTTTCTGGGGGTTGAGATTACTCCCTCTCAGGGGGGAATTTGCAGCAGGGGGCAGCTCCCTGGGGGGTTGAGAGTACTCCCCCTCAGGGGGCAGTTGCAACAAGATGGGTAAGGGTTTAGACAGCAGGGAGGTGCAGACAGGGTTGTAGCGGAGTGGATGATTACCTAGTTGATTACCTCAGGGCCTTCCTTTGGGGGGAGCAGGGCTGCAGGTGGGATGGGGTAGAGGGTCCTGTCCGCAGGGTCTTTCTGGTGAGACTGCTGGTGAGATTACTCCCTCTCAGGGGAGGAATTGCAAGCAGGGGGTAGCTCCCTGGGGGTTTGAGACTACTCCCCCTCAGGGGGACTTTCAGTGCGACAGGTAGGGATTTGGACAACAGTGACTGTCTGCAGGGTTACGGTTACTCCCTCTCAGAGGGGACTTGCAGCGTCAGTTTGATTGGGGGTCTGAAACAGGGGGGACTTGGACTTCCTGGGGGGTTGAGACTACTTCCCATCAGGGGGGACTTGCAGCAAAGAGGGGGCAGGATTATCGGCTTCCCATGCTAACAAACAGACATGAGTAGATCCAGATGATGACAGAGGTACGGGTGCAGATGGTGGCCATGTACCTGCTGATGACCAAGACTGGAGCTGCTCTACGTGATGACAAAGACAGAGCTAGAATGGGTCTAGTTGGACAAAGACAGAGCTAGAATGGGTCTAGTTGGACTGATCCCATTAGGCGCCTAGCGCACGCGCAACAAGCAGGAGCGCTGGATCAAGCCACGTCACAGGTTGACGTAGCAAATGATCCCACGTACGGAGAAGGGAAATTTGCCATCTCGGGTGCGTGCCGCGAGAGAGTTCCATAGCTGCAGCTCTCTAATTATAGCTGCATCAGGCTGGGAGGGGGATGRATATAGTCATCGCCACTGGAACCAGGCGGAGTAAGCTTTTCGGAGTTGAAGTGTGCGTGTGAGTTCACATGTATCAAGTCAGGAAGGAAGATAGGTGAGGAAGTCTTTAGCCTAGGGTGAGAAAAAGGARAGAGRAGAGGAAAAGCATCGARAGGAGAGTCATCTCGCCATCATCTGAGCTGCCATCCCGCCATCGACGGGGCTCTCCTCTGGAGCATAGCAGAGCGGGCGCGACGTCCTCTGCCTTGCGGATGTTTCGAACAAGGGTCCGTATAGTAGAGACGCTGCATCACCCGATCAAGGTGAGCGGACACGTGGAGGTCAGTAGACATAGACTACATAGCATCAGCCTGTCGGACGGCTATTCCTTTCATGTGCAAGTGAAGATACAGAATACAGCTGATGGAGCGCTAGAATGCTGATGTGGCGCAAGGGCACGCTGTCTTCGACACTRCTGTTGTGGCGCATGCCACTCTGTCTTCATTGCGCTAGTGGCATTTGCCACGCTGTTCACATTGCTGAGTTGGACGCGAMAGGGAGCAGTCATCTTGCCATCATCTGARCTGTCATCCCGCCATCACCGGGGCTCTCCTCGGYGAACGAAGATACARAATATAGYTGATGGAGCACTAGAAAGCTGATGTGGCGCAAGGGCACGCTGTCTTCGACATTGCTGTTGTGGYGTATGCMACTCTGTCTTCATTGCGCTAAGTGGCATTTGCCACGCAGATTCACATTGCTGAGTTGGACGCRACAGGGAGCGGTCATCTYGCCATCATCTGAGYTGTCATCCCGCCATCACCTTCGAGCAAGGGTCCGTGTAGTAGAGACGCTGCATCACCCGAYCAAGGTGRGCGGACACGTGGAGGTCAGTATACATAAACTAAACAGYATCAGCCTGGCGGACGGCTTTTCCCTTCATCTGCGARCGAAGATACAGAATACARCTGATGGAGCACTAAAATGCTGATGTGGCGCAAGAGCACGCTGTCTTCGACATTGCTGTTGTGGCGCATGCCACTCTGTCTTCATTGCGAGCGTGGCAGTTACCACGCTGTTCACATTGCTGAGTTGGACGCGACAGGGAGCGGTTATCTTGCCATCATYTGAGCTGTCATCCCGCCATCACCGGGGCTCTYCTCTGGGACAGAGCATCTGCCTTGCGGATGCTTCGASTAAGGGTCCRTGTAGAGGAGACGCTGCATCAGCCRATCAAGGTGAGCGGACATGTGGAGGTCATTTAACATAGACTAAATAGCATCAGCCTGGAGGACAGCTGTTCTTTTCATCCGCGAGCGAAGATTGATGGTGCTGTTGGAGTTGGAGTTTGATTCGCTGTCCCGTTTTGATTTATAATGAAATTTTCGATGACGAAGAGAATGAGGATGGCTACGTAACTAGGGGAGTGGAGAGAAACGGAGATTAATCTGATAGCATTACGGGTGGTCGCATCTGGGATTGAGGATATATGGTCGCAGGAAGCTGGGAACAGGGTATCAACCCAAAAGAGGCAGACATCACGATCGGAGGAGAATTCGCAACAGAAGGAGGAAGAAGAAGTTCAAACAGCCGAGGTGTGACCATTCCTCACCCCTGCCCGCACACCCCTCGCCCTTCCAAACTTTTCGAGCCCCCCTCGACAGCCAGCGCCAACTGTAAAATCTCTCCTCGATAATCGGACAATTTCAATCTCAACTTAAAAAAAAAAAAAAAAAAAAAAAATCCATCAAAGTCATCAAATCAATTAAGAGACATAGTCAGAAACTTGTAACATAGTAACTAGTAACATTTAAACTGCCAAGGTTCTACCAATTTCTCCCTCCAACACTCTTAACCCAAATCACCCAGTACKAAGCCCAACACCTCCCCCTCCATTCGCATCCACGCATTCACACCCTGTCATACCCTTTCGTATTTTTTCATCCACAAAACCCGCCCTCTCATCAAACTGTCTCATATCCCCCTCACATCCCTTCCTCCATTAGTCGCAGCCTTTCACCCACACTCAGGCACACTCATTCATCTATAAAATTTGCTCCCTCATCAACCAGTCTCATCCCCCTCACATACCTTCCACTCCGACCCCATTCTGCCAATCATCCCTCCTCCCCCCCCTCCTTCACTTACATCCATGCCATCTGCTTTATCTCCCCCTCACATCCCCCCCCCTTCACCAGTTCTATCTTCCCAATCACACTCAGTCATATCCATTCATCTACCCCTCATCAAACAGTCTCATCTCCCTCACATCCTTTCCAATCCGCTAACCTTCCCTCCTCCCTCCCTCCCATACACTCACGTCTAACACCRTAAACATTACTCCAATTCACATCCATCCTCTCTCCCTCTCCACCTTCCCATAGCTTCCCCATTTCTGTCTACCCCACTTCCCCTCACTGCATCTCAATCAAAAAAAAAAAAAAAAAAGAAGGGGGAAGGGAGGGGGAGAGGGGGAAAGGGAGGAGGGGAGGGGAAAGGGGACAACCGCAATGATGAAACTCGGATATGCCAAGGGCAAGGGGGCTGGTTCCCTACTTTTCTATCAGGGCGCAATGCGCCACAGCATGTTCAGACAATTAGGGCCCAGCCCCTACGCCCGTCCACTCAGTATTGTTACTACCAAACAGAAAGCAAACGAAGAGCTGTTGGGAGAGGGCACATCGGCAGCCATGCACATTGATCCCTCTCAAAACAAACTGGTCGAAAGGAATGTACAAATACAGGGTACTGATCCACTCAAATCTCTCTCTTCTCCACAGGGACAGGCCACTCAGACAKACGGATCTTTAACRTMAAAAAAWCAATCTGYATTGGAACAACAAGGGGCTATCCCCCCAGCTCTGGACWTGATAATGAGTGAAGGGGACGAAGGTGTCTTAACRGAAGAGGAAAGAGTAATAGAGGAGGCCAGGTCGTCAGCTCAAGTCTCTCAAGTGCACCAATCATCTCAATCCCCCACAGTCTCAAAGAACCCATCAAAACCATCATGGGCTCAGAAAGTCAGGGAAACACTGGAAAGCAAATCTCTGACAATTATGAGGGCTCCAGTCACTGACACCAGTCTGCCAGCGGAGGAACTTCAAGTTCCATTGAGAAACCTCTCCTCTGCGAGAGCTTATTTCCTCACACTTTTCCTCCAACCTTCAAAGCAGAAAGTAGTGGATCAGGGGGGAAGAAAAGTGCTCATGAAATCATACCCTGCAGACAAACTGGCACAGAGAGACGCGGTCTATACAAAACACGCTAGTAACTGGATTTTCTATGATAACTGCGCAAACAGATCTGTAAACGATAAAATTAAATGGATCTGCAAAAAATTACAGATGATAAAAGATGGCCCCGAAGCAGTTCAAGAATTTTTTTTGATCCAGCCATTGTCAACCACCGTCTTCACAATTTTAAGTCTGTTTGATCAAGACAAACACAAGATGGACGGATGGAAGAAGCTGCAATGGGACCAATCCGATGTCCGCATCTACCCATGGCTACCAAAAAAGATTGGTCCCGAGGAAAAAAGGGATCAATTTATGAAAGACCACTATTGAGTAGAACTCAGACACATCCCAGTGGAGGTTCAGGCCGCCTTCATTCACGACTTCGAACAACAGTACAAGATAGTCGACTTTATAGATCCGTTATCGACGTACGTGGCAAAGAAGGACAACTACGTGATGATGGTGTTGGATCTTCCCAAGGACCAACCCCTCTCCCTGGACGACATCATCCCTCTCAAAATGGGGGGTAGGCTGTATCAGATTCATACAGCGCACAAGTTCAGGCCCTGGTGTTATAAATGCAGAGCTTATGGCCACCTTTGTACTGAGCTGGCCTTCCCCCAGCAACCTCAGCAGACAACAGGTAAGGAAGCGACACTGAAGAGAGACCCACTTTGTGCCAACAAATGGATCCCCAGTGCACCAGGCCACGAGGGATGGGTGTATGTGGAAGAAACGGCACCAGGAGGCTAACCAAGTGGCTGGAGGTGGGAAGGAAGGGGTGATCCCAGACGATCATCAAGACCGCCTACAGATTGGAAGCCCCCACTGCAACAACATTCTGGAAGAACCCCCCGGACACAGCAGCCCATCAAAAAACCAGCCCCCCCCCCCCCCCCCCCCCCCCCTCCTGTTGACAAGATAGGAGGAGAGGGGAGTGGGACAAAGAATAATGATCTTACAAAGAAGAAATGGAATGGGTCGCGATTTGGACCAAACGCAGCTGCTTATATTCCAACGGGTAATCGCTTTGCACCATTAAGAAATGAGGAGGGGGAGGGAGATGGAAAAGGAAAAGAAAAAGAACCTAATAATCAGCAATCATCAAGTCTGGCTTAACAGAATGAGAATCAACAGTCTGGATCCAATGCAGTAAGCGGTAAGACTGATATGTCCGCAGTCCAAAACGGCTGCTGGGACAAGGAACCAGACCCAGTACCAATGGATTTAGACCCGCTAAAGCAAATCTTCGATCCTCAGCCGATGGAGATAGAACCTGACCGAGCACCCCCCCCCCCCCACACACACACAAACAACCACCAACTCAGATCCAGACCATTCACACACGCAGGAGAAAACGACAGACCTCCAAATTGTAGCCGAATGGCTCTTGGAGAATCTCAGAATGAAATTCCAAGGCCATTCGGAGGAGGTCTGGGACAACATATACGTGCAACTGGTCGCTCTACTAGAAAACAACACTAGTCTGCGTACAACATTGGAAAACGGCCTGCCATGGGAAGTAAGCTGGCAATAGATGTGCCATCTCCTGCTACCCAGATATTAAGACTTCAAACTCTGATTGATCCAGGCTAATCACATCCCAAAGGCAGAAATGTCTCAGGTACAGAAAATGAGACCATGTTGGTAAACACCCAGCAGCAACCAAGTCCATTGTACAAGGACACAAGTGCTGCCAACTCTCAGTCAGAATTACAGGAAGGACAGGATTTGGTTCGACAGATGGTCATAACAACCCCCGGTGATGATTCATCGCAAACTGAAACTCCAGTAGAGGTCGAAGCCATCTCCACAGGCAGACTGTCAGTACCTGATCTAGGGACACGTGTAACAGCCACCACGGGGAAGATAGAAGCAGGCGCCCACTCGGAAATACAAAAGCAGTCCCAAGCAAGCGTAGCCCCCCTTCAAACAGCCTTGCAAACAGACAACACGTTGGAAGAAAGTACAGAAGTCCAGATGGATCTACATACACATTCCCAAGATAGTACAACATCTCTGGGAATAGTGATTCCGATTGTACAAAATGGGAGAGGCCATTTGGATCCCAAAATTGAAACTCAAACGCATGCAGTCCCCCTGCAAAGCGTTCTCAGCAAACAAGGAGCCGATCTAGGCCCGAGCTACCAGGATTCACAAGAGGAACAAACATACCAGCCACAGTTAACTGACCAGAACATAATGGACCTCGTCGACGAAAACAAAAAGAAAAATGAAATGGGCATGGGGGAGGAAATGGAAGTGAGAAAGGAAAGGAACTTAAAGTGCAATCCAGCGGAGGAGGAAGAACCTCCGCGTCGCGCAGTTAAAAGTGTAATCTACCAGCTCAAGCAAGTGGTCTCAGGACTGACTGGCAAACGAAAATTCTTGCTAATAAATCAATCTTCGAATGAAGCAAACAAGACACAGCAGAAAGAGCTGATAGAGGATGGTGCACAGGTAGCAGAAATGAATGGAAAAAATGAAATCAAAATATCATCCTCAAAAGACCCCCCTTCCTCACTCCCGGATAACCAACTAGAAGAAGAAAATGGGGGTTCAAGAAATGTTCCAGTCAATCTGACCATTGTTAGCAGGTCCCCGGAATCAAAAGAGAAAAGGGGGCCTCAAGATACAGAGAAACAGATGATACCAACAATCCACAAACAGTTTTCGCTACCGCCAACACCGCCAAACGAGGGGGCACTAATTAGCAGAAGACAGAAGGTATGTCTGTTAGTCGCAGGGGGTCACACAGATCTACCACTGTCTAAATCAGGGATTCTCATCCTCCCAGTGCGATTGAAAGAGGGTATCTGGGAGGTTGGTCTGTCTGAGCCCCCGGGACTAGCCCATGGTGACGTCACAGTGCACGGAACGTCAGCGACCGTGCTCTCTTCTCAGGTGGGCAAAATTTCAGAGGAAGCCAGGTTTAAAGCGGAAATAGCCAAAATTATTCAAGCACAGCTCCCTCCTGGCGGAGCGGCGGTGCTTATCCTCTCAGCGGAACCTCACAGGATTTCTGCCAGAGATGTATTCCTCAGATATGATCACACAAGAACAATTAATTTGCGCTGGTTCACAAAAGATTCACAGGCATAGCTTCAGCAACTGAAGATAAAAGCAGGTGACTACAGGACTGATGTTGGTGTCACAATCCTGCTTTCCCGCCTCCTAAAGAACGACAAATCACTGCTGGAACAAGGAGGTAAGCTGGACTCAGGTCACTGGCTGACCCTGTGAGTCTCTGCGTTTTCAATCAACACAGGAACAAACATAAAATTTAAATGGATAACACAAGTGTGATAGAGGTGCTTTACAACAAGAATAAGGACTGGAAACTCCTGAAAAGAACGTCAGATCTTGACCTTCGGTCACTCAATGTGAATGGATTAGCTTCTGCCAAACAACAAAAACGGCAGGCAATCTATGAACAAATGAGAGGAGTGGGAGGTAAAGAATGGCCAGACGCCATTTGTATACAAGAAACGCACCTCATGGACACTGCAGAACATCATTACATACATAGACAGATCTGGCCCCATCAAGCATTCAGGGCACACGCCCCTAGACCAGGAAGCGCAGGAGTCGAAATATGGCTTCCCGCAGATTCAAAAATCGACCCCCTCTATTGGAAAGTTGACAAAGAGGAGGGAAGATGGGTATTCCTCTTAGCTATGCTGGAGATCGAAGTGGTGACAATACTTTGTGTATATGCCCCAAATGAAGTGAATGAAAAAAGTCGTTTTTTTGATTCACTAATGGACCGTCTTCCAGTGGGCATCCCAGTAGTGATGGCAGGGGATTTCAATGCAGCCCCAAACAGGCAATTGGATAGATGGCAGATTCCTTCTCCATGTCCATCATACATTGAGAAGGATGAGGAAATAATAGAAGGCATGTGTCAGTCCTTCAAACTTTTTGACCATATAGACGTATTTTTCCTATAAAACGAACCTATACATGCTTCAGGAAAAGTCAAACAATGAAAGCCTTAAAGTCACGCATAGATCTTATTCTCATATGTGAAGAACTAGTCGGGGCCTTGCAAACAAAAGAGATCTTTCCTCGTAGCGCCCACCCAGGTCTCGATCATGCTATGACTGCAGTCCTACTCTCCTTTAGGAAAAAAACAGACCAGGGCAGAGGCTTCTATAAACTAAATACATCACTGTTGAACATAGACAGATTCATAGTATATTTACAGGATGTTTGGTCCTTTTGGAGAGAACAAAAGGAACTAATAAATGATGATATACGTTGGTTCAACAACGACCTAATGTTTTTGGGCCGTAAATACAATGAATATTCAAGGATGCTGGCTATGCAAAAAAATCTTGAGGAAATTGACACTCAAAAGCAATTACAGCAACTTCAAAAACAAGAAGAGGACTCGTCACAGGAAAATAGAACCGAGATTACCCAAAAAATTGTTGACCTAGAATCCAAACTTCTAAAATTTATGGAACATCGATGGCAAGGAATCAGAATCAAAGGAAAAATAAAAGGTCATAACACGGAAGGCGTCATGGACGCCAGATTTTTCGCAACAGCAAGGGCAAACACTGGTCGTACCACTATTGAAGTTTTTTACGATCCTCAAGATAATCACCATCCTCTGGTCACATCAACAGCAGGATGTACGAAAATAGCAGGATACTTCTATAAATCCCTCTTTACATCAGAATGTAAATAGTCGAAACAACAAAGGAACAGAGAGGTAGAAAGTTTCCTAGAGCCACTAACTAAGTCCCTAACTGATCAACAAAAAGAGATGCTTGAGAACCCCCTCACAAAAGAGGAAATCTGGACAACCCTGATGATGATGGAAGAAGAAAAAAACCCTGGGATCGACAGCTTGCCGAAAGAATTTTGGGAAGTCATGTGGGGCTTCTTGGTACAAGATCTGATGAAATTCTACCAAATAGTATGGACGATGGGCTCTATGGGGAAAATAGTGGGACAAGGGGTACTCACTCTACTATACAAAAAAGGAGATAAAGCAAATATCCGTAATTATAGACCAATCACCCTTCTCACGGTAGTATATAAGATGGCAGCGAAAGCCTTAACGAATCGAATGAGCAAAGTCATTTTTGATATTATACACCCCACTCAAACTGGTTTTATAGAAGGGAGGAATATCCAAGATAACATATTACTCGTAAATGATATTAAACTCTCTAGGCAATCCAAACACAATGCAGCCTTCATCTTCATAGATTTTGAAAAGGCCTACGATCATGTTGACTGTTTTTTTTTGGATAAATGCCTACAGAAGTTAAACTTTGGCTCTAACTTCAGGAAATGGATTGAGATTCTCCATTCAAATGCCACAACTAGAGTTATGATAAATAGCAATTTGGCCCCTGCTATCAATTTGGAACGCTCAGTAAGACAGGGAGATCCAGTTGCCCCCTTCCTTTTTGTTATCATAATGGAAGCTCTGGCTGCAAATCTAAGAACAAACAAAGACATTAAACGGATACAAGTAAGTTATATACCAGAAAAAGCTATACCCATATGCTCCCTGATTGCAGATGACCTCTCATTGATGATTGACGCTACCTAGGAGAATTTAACAGAAGTCAAGAGACTAATGGATAAATTTTGCTCCCTCTCAGATATGAGAATCAATTGGGGTACAAAGACACAAGGTTGGTGGATACATCACCAAGGGGTGAGACCTCCAGAATCCCCAAAGATTAACTGGGTACAAGCATCAACCCCAATCAGAGTGTTGGGGATCTCGCTCTCTCCAGAGGGTAAACCAACAGGGAATAATGAAAGAATAAGTAAAGCAGCTCTAGCCAAATTGGAATTATGGAAGGACAAACGGACCTCCATCATAGGGCGTTCGCTGGTGATAAATAATGTCATTCTAGCCTCACCATGGTACAAGTTTGCGATATGGGCACTTGACAAAATAACGCTCAAGCCTCTACAAAAGCAAATCTCAACCTACCTCTGGAGAGGTAATCACGAAAATAAGAATGTAATAAGTAGAGTAGCCTGGCAGACAGTGATTCAACCCAAAACAAAAGGGGGCCTTGGAATAATAGATCCCACCACTCAAACAATGGCACTATCAATTCAATGGATTAAACGTTTGCTCTTCAACCTGGAGACTCCATGGTCACCTCTAGCAGAAGAACAGATCTCGAGACTCACCCCAGAAGTACCAAGCGGGACTGACCCACTGATATGGCTGGAAAATCGATATTGGTCCATTCCCAGAAGCAAAGTGCAACCTCAGGACCATCCAGTGAAATCCCATCGCCAGGCCACACATATAGACATAAAAAACGATCCTTTTTGGACAGACCTCCTCAAGACATGGCGTAAATTGCCCCTACCAGACAAAATCCCCACAACAAGATGGGAAGAAGTCTGTCAACAACCCCTTTTCAATAACCGGTGGATCACAGACCCACAAGGAAGGATGTTCCACTGCATGGCGTCCCCTTAGAAGGGATGGGTAAAACATGGGGTATTAAAGATTGGAGACATATGGAACCCAGAAACATCGGACTGGCATTCTCTTGTCGACCTATTACCTACCTTAAAGTATTGCAGAGGAATAACAGGTGCACTCGACAATATTATAGAGGCCATTCCGATTGATTGGATGAGGATACTCAGGAAAGGTCCCCAACTAAAAGAGAGTGATTGGGTCGGAATCCAAGAGAACCCACAACAAATAGGAAATATTGTAATGACAAACGGAAGRGGATCAGTCCTACTTACATTATTTCATATTAATCAGGGTAACAAAATAAAAGAAACCCATACCAAAGAAACTATATGGATGGATGTGAATCAGGTTTTCAGGATTAGAGTGCTGAAACATAAAGACCATTGGATTGCTTTCAAGCCATCGTGTGCGATTAATAAACTACCACTGGATCCTATTTATTGGTCATTGTCAGTCCCTACTAGAGGCCAAAAAAAATGTACTCGAAAAATCCACTCCCTATCGGTCAAATCTACTTACAGAATGCTGAGGCCTAGATTGGAGTTGAGAGACCGAGTAGAAGCCAGATGGATGAAACATTTGAATGTGAGTAAAGAAAACCTTAGGCACATCAAGTGGTTCAAAACCATAAAATCCAGACCTACTAAAATCGCCTCACTGCAATGGCAAATTGACCACCGGTGCCTCCCAACAAACGATTGGCTGATTGATAGAACTTCGCTGGAAGAAAAATGACTTGCTTTCCCTTGGTGCAAATCATGCTCCTCTGTATTCCCTTGCAGAAATATCCCTGAAACCATAGAACATATCTTTCTTCAATGTCCGGGTGCTCTTTGGCTATGGTGCTGGTGGGACAGGATTTGGAGTACCTTAGAAACCCCCCTGAATTGGCCATGGGATTGGAAGGCTCTATTATGTGAGACCTGGACACAGGCCCAGAAAGATGACTTTTCCAATAATTTATTTAAAACCAGCAGAAGAGCCATCCTTTGGGCCCTCTGGAWTCGTCRTTGTACTTYCGAAATGGAAGRCGMCAGGCYGGAYGGCCYAGAACTYRCTGAAGGWATCAAGCTGCAAATCCAGACAGTTATCATAGTCCAATGGAATAAAGTCAAGGAAAAAATCAAGTTCCTAACAAATGAAAAAGAAATCCAGCATCAAATCCAACTTTACAGTGGCGCATGGCTAGGGGGGCCTCAAGGAGGAAAGATTGGAAGGATTAGAGAAAATGGGGTCAAGGAAGTGTTAAAAGGAGGACAGAAGATGGAACAGCAAAAGGACTACAAACTGGTTTTTCAGGATTGGACGAACATTGATCCATCAATCCCCCTTCGCCCTTTATCAGATTTCCCAGACCCCTTCCCCCCCTCCTCTTTAACTCTGGTCCCCATAAGTTGGTATGGTTGTGATTGAGTTCTGGCTTGGCATTCTGAGTGAGCAGTCAAGTTCTCTGGCAGAGTTTTGAAGACTGATTCAAAGGAGTTGTTGTGGATAGAAGTAGATCTGTGAATCTAAATAGTGAAACAGTACAATAAGGTAACTGAGGTAGCATGGAAAGGGAGAAAAAGAGTAGAGATTACAGACTGGTCTTCCATAACTAATCTGTAGTGGATATATGGAGGTTTGAACAGGGCTAGATGTAATAGTTATTTCTGGCGCTCGACTAGGGGTGAAGAGGCTCAAAATAAACCCCCATCAGACACTTCTACATCATCAGTATGTTCATCTTTTTCTCACATGAGGGACGCTGAGCCCGGTTCTCAGCAAGTGTTCTGATTTTGTCACTCCGGGTAGACTGTGAGGACCCCGGCCTCAACATATTCATAAGTAATATAAGCCTTGGGCACTGGGCCCTTTTGAAAAAAAAAAAAAAAAAAAAAAGGGTCTAGTTGATGACCAAGGGGGACGGATGGTTGGTTTATTTTGGTCTTTGCTATTTGTTCCTAACTTCCTACTAATGACAGAGAAAAGGATACCTCCAGATGATGTACGACTAATAACAATACAACCACGAGGAACTACGAGGGGTCTAGTGGACGATTAATGTAGAGGGGCGAATGGTGGCCATACATCTACTGATGATAGGCTAGACCCTCTAGGGTCGTAATCAGAACAATAGCAAAACAGCGACTAGAGCGAGGCAGTGAACGGTTATAGGTAGGGGGCCAGATGGTGGTCGTGCAGCTACTGATGAAAGGCTAGAACCTCTAGGTCGTATTGATGAAACACATACGTGGAACAATCGATCATAGCTGTGCTAGGTTGGTGTACCTGAGGATCTCAGGGGGTGTCATAGGTTAGACCATGGCCAAGGGTGGCCATTAGACACTGCCTGCGATGCCTAAGGTGTGTACAATAGATCTATGCATTGGGGAGGCCAGACTAGTAAGTTCGGGGACAATTATGGTAGAGATTGTCCGGAGTGGCAGACACTAAGGTAGGACTGGGGGAGTAGGGGTGCGCCGAGGAAATTGACAAGAGGAAGGGTGGGAGGGGGTCCCACAAGGGGTAGGACGCTGAAAAAAACAAAAACGAAAAAACACAGATTAGAATGGGTTGCGAATTTTCAAGATACAAGACTCAGATTTGAGATGATGCCATTCATCACTACTCAATAAGATCCACGCTCATCTCCCTCTTTTCTCCAGCCTTATCTCCTTTACATAATTGCCACCTCCTCTTTATAATAAGATCCACTCTCATCTCCCTCCTTTCTCCAGCCTCATCTCCTTCACATAATCGCTGCCGCCTCTTTATAATTAAAGATGTTGGGCGTCGGCACACGGCAAACAAGACGAAACGAAAATGAGTGCATCTGCCCCCAGAAGTTGGCAAGTTGCATTTATTACGATTAATAATGATGGATGAATATTATCCGTCTCCATCATGGTTGCATCCCTGCCGACCGCCGACCCCGACCGCCAACCGTATTGCAGCCGACCAGTAGGGCTGACCGGTCGGCGGTCTGCCAACCAGTTAGAAAACAAC
>BFEA01000759.1:263727-275652 GCA_003427395.1 Chara braunii | reverse complement strand
TTTTTTTTTTGCGGGGTGCCGACGACCCCCGACCGATAGGTGCCGACCAGCCGACCGGTCGGCGGGTCGGCAGCCGACCAGTCAAGGGTCACCGACGGTCGGGGTGTGCAACACTGGTCTCCATGGTGAGATGCGCTCGTTTTCCCCCATCTTGTGTGGCATGTGGTGACGCTCTGGACCACCAGTCCGTTTCTCAGGTCCTTTTTTATGATGTGCCGGTTAACCTGGTGCGAAACCGTTTGTTGGGTCTACTGGATGGCAAAGGCTGGCGGTCACCAGGCAAATTGTGGGCCGCACGAGCCCTGTAGGAATTGGCGCACAGCAAAAATATTCATTGGGCGAAAGAGGCTTGGAAGAACTGGCGGTTTAGCAATCATGAAATTCAATAGTAAATGAATGGTTGAATCAGAATCAACGTCCAGACAATCCACCTTAATGACAATCACTGTGCAGAAAGAGCTCTCCCTAAGCCTTCTTTTCTCTTTGCTCTCACCTGCAATGGCATCTAGCTAATCTGTGGTGGTTTATCCATGCCTAGCATGGATATTCTAAGGAATGTGTGACTGCAATCATGCCTCCCTTCTACCTCCACCATAGCCACCCTCAGGATAAAGTCCAAGTCCAGCCAGTACTCCAACAGGGGCCATCTTGATGCAGCGCCAACGAGGAACTTCAAGATGAAGATGAAGTCTATATGTGGTAAGTAAGCCTCCCTCAGGCTGTCGGTTTCCAACTCCTTCCGCCTCCTCTACGCCTGAATAACCTCCATAGCAAGGCCGGAAGGTATAATTCTCTCTCGACCTCCACCGCCTAGTCATTTTCCTACCCCTACCACTCTACCTCCGTAGCCTTAAAGGTCTTCTACCACACCCTCAGCTCCTCCTTCATCCACCAAGTACTCTACCTCAGTCTCCCGCTGGGTGGAGGCTAGCGGACTGCAGTTAAAAGAGGACTGACCGTCATGCAATGAACCCGGTCAGGTGGAAAGCTCAACAATGACGAAGTACAGAGTGTCTCAGTGCATTTTCAATGTCTCCGAAATCGTACGTGTGATGAAGTGATCCAGTGTCTTGCGACTAGAGAAGAAGCAGATGGGAGGGGGATAAGACTTTAAGTTAGAGGGTGGAAGAGAAAGTACCCATCAGGGGGATTAGACTTTAAGTTAGAGGGTGGAAGAGAAAGTACCCATCAGCTCAGAAGATAGAACTCCCTCACAAGCCCACTCCTCCTTTGGGCAACCCATACTCGCCACGCCAGCAGACAGTATCCTCTAGCTTGCTCTGACAATGAACAGATCTCATCAAGGCGCACACGGCGCAGTCTCCTCTGAAGACAATCATCAATGCGCAATGTTGACACGAATGCAGACAGGTAAGATTTCCTCACATTCAAGCAATCTCATAGCCCTTATGCTCCTCCTCCTCGCCAGTATCCCATCAATGGAGTAGACAGTGTGGTGAGAGCACATCAGCATAGTCAGGAATCCAGCTGGCGTCGTAGACAGAGGAAGGCACCAGCACAAAGCAGTAGCAGTCTCAAGTCATCATCCAATATCAAGCCAGCGTAGAGCCAGTGACGAGCCAGCGATGACCCAGCATCCAGCCAGCGTAGAGCCAGCGTCAAGCCAGCGTCAAGCAGCAAGTGAAAGACTGAATGTCGTTCAGTAGGGACTGGGTCAACATATAGTGTTGACTCCGGTTGACCAGCCTCTGGTCTCTCAGATACGATGGCCTAGATTGACTCGTGGCCAATGGCCTGGATCCCATATAGTTGCAGATTCCCACTTGGACTTGATTCTTGACAGATACCTGCAAACAACGAAGTAAGTGTGTCTAATCGATGGTCTGGGCTGGATCCATGTTGACTTTGGCTCATGAGCCCAAATTTCAGAGCTGCTGTTGACCTTTGACTTTCCATGGTCAATTGTCGCACGTTGGGCCTCTGGAGCCCAATGTTAGGCCTTGCTTCGGGTACCCACAGTAGCAGGCCTTTGTTATGCAATTTTAATAACTTGGGCATGGTCGTTGACGCTTGTTTTGGCTCTTATACCGAAATGACGACCCATGACCCACAACTATTGCATGACTTGAGCTGAGTTATTACACTCCATCGGGCCCAATTTCAAGTTTCATAGCAGAAACTACTTAGGCTCAGTTCTCTTTTAACCCACGCTCATATGCAGCGACAATATCAGGTGAAGTAGGTAGAAGTTTTTTCTTGGTTAACTATTTTGATTATGAGATAGGTTGAGTCTTGAACTTTACCTTGTACTACATATGTGAACTGCCCCTGCCACCTAAGGAAAAGTATCCATGTTCTAATATTCGCTCAACTTCGTAACCTCCGTTCACAAAGGGAGGAAACATGGACAACAAGTTGGGTAGCAATTTCTGAGACACATTTTCTTTGAGGGAGAATTCTTTAGACTTTACCCAAACTAAATCTCCTTTTTTGAACTGAGATGGTTGACAATGCTTATTTGCTTGTTCAATCATCTGCAGTTGGACTTTCTGTATATTCTCCTTGACTTTGGCTCTGTCTTGTTCATACAAAATTGCAAATTCTCAAGTTCCTTGGGGTAGCCGTTGGACTTGTTCCTTAGTCAACGCATCAATGTGACGTCAAGGCTTCCATCCTTCGTGCAGTGCGCTGGGTGCTCTGATAGTAATAGTGTGAACACTATTGTTGTAGGCACTGACAATCATCGGTAAGTTCTCATCCCAGTCAATTTGATCGGGCCTAATATTCGCAAAAGTTGTTGGCTCAGTCTGTTCATTTGCTAAGTTTGTCAACTCCTTTCAGGGTGTCTACCCGACGACATGGTCAATCTTGTGCCATATGCTTCCATAAACTTTTGCTATTGTAGGTTGGTGAATCGTGCATCCCTATCAGAGACGATGATTTTCGAAAATCCATACTTGAAACCTTTGGATGACGAGTTTCGTTGTGGCTTCTGATGGTAGAGGAACGAACATTGCATAGTTAGAGAATCTGTCGACAATGACCATTACCTGATTATTCTCATTTCGACTTTTGGTAAGACTCATGAAGTCAACCGAGATGGACCGACCTGGTTTACTTAGAATAGGGAGCGCTCACAGTAGTCCCAAGGGATTCTCGCTAGAGGGCTTATTCCTTTGGTAAACAAGACAAGTTCGCACATAGGTTAGCACATCTTCTTTCATTCCTTTCCATTCAAAAGACTCTCTCGCATTAACATACGTCTTCTTAAACCCGAAGTGACCCTCAATATCATGACATTCCCCAATAACCATACTTTTAATGTCTTCTCTATGGAGAAAACAAATTCTTTCTTCGGTTTGATCGATAAAGAAGAGCAAGCCATCAGTAATTCAGTACTCAGGAAATAGTTTATGATTCTTCTGAAAAGGTTTGGATGATAGGATTCCAGATCGGATCCCAAGCATACCCTTTACGAATTCGGCTCTTTAACTCATTCCCCATGTCAAGATAGGTAACAATCGCACCAAAGAAATCAGAACGCCTGGACAAAGCATCAACACCAACATTAAACTTTTCTTTAATGGTTTTCAACTCTAAATCAAATGTGTCGATGAATGCATACCATCTTACCAACTTGTTGGAGAATCGTGGATGAGTCTTGATCCACTTCATTGAGTGATCGGAGTAAACAGTGAAGTGTCGTCCGAGCAAGCAGTGTTTCCAAGTGTCCCATGCTTCCACTAAGGCATACAATTCTTTTTCGTAGGTGGAGTTAGCTACTTTATCAGATGAAAGGCATTTAGACATGAACTAGATAGGTCTATAGCCTTTCCCATCATCCTGTTGTAGCACAACCCCAATCCCAAACTGATTGGCATCAGTTGTGATAATGAAAGGAAGTGATGGATCATCAATTTTTAAGATAAGGTAATGAGTTAGCTTGTGTTATAACTTCTTAAACGCGGACTCATAATCTTTGTCCTACAACGAAGGTCTTTCTTTCGTCAGCAATCTTCTCATGTATGCAGCCATAACGGAGAAATTTCTGACAAACTTTCTATAATAGCTAGCAAATCCTAAGAAAGATTGCAACTCAATGACAGTCTTAGGTCTGGGTCAGTCTCTACTTGCGGTGATCTTATTTTCCTCGGTCCTTAGTCCCTCTTCATTTACTATGTGTCCAAGATAAAGTATACCTCTAACTAAACACACTCTGACTTATTAGGATTAACTTGTAGTTACCTTCTTTTGGCTTCCCTAGAACCATTGGTAGATGTTTCTCATGGTCTTTCAACATCTTTCTATAGACAAGGATGCCGTCAAGGTACACCACTACGAATTGATCTAGCCATTGTCTAAACAATTCATCCATAGATCTCTCAAAGTTTGTGGGGGCGTTAGTTAGGCCAAAAGGCATCACTACAAACTCATACTGCCCACACCTTGTCCCGAACGCCGTCTTGTGTTGATCTTTAGGTGCCATCTCGATTTGGTGGTATCCTGACATCAGATCAATCTTGCTGAAATATTTGCAACCCTGCAGTTGATCGAGAAGATCATCAATGCGAGGAAGAGGTTATGCAATCTTAATAGTTACGGAATTCAGTCCTCGATAGTCAATACACAGTCTAAGTTCTCCTTCCTTTTTAGGTAGAAATATGACAGGTGCACCGTAAAGAGAGGAACTTGGTCGAATTCATCCTTTGTCAGTAAGTTTTTGCAGTTGTTTTTCTAGCTCTTCTAATTCCCTCGGGGACATCCGATAGATTGGTCCTTTGAGAATCTTACTTTCGGGAATGATTTCAATGGTGTGCTTTATAACAAGGTCAGTTACTCCCGTTGGTTCAGTCTGCAAGTCCTTATATTCATTGAGTACTTTGTCAATAGAAGGTGGATAAGACAAAGAACATTCACCTACTCGCTTGACGAGTACCATTATCACATTATGTGCCAACTTATTTTTCGTGACCATACTTCGAAAGGCAGGTAGACTCATACAACAAAAAGAACACACGGTTCGTGAAAACCTAACGAAACCACAAAACCCAACATTTTTGTATAGAGTGAAAAAGTAGAACTTCTATTTCCGATTAAGAAAAAAAAAATATTTTTAACCACTTCTCGAGAAACGAGGCAAAAAATCGGACAAGCAGTCAAGCGATCCTCAAAATGCGGAAGAAAACCCTTTCTTGCAAGGATCGTGTTATAGGACTATAAGTCATTCTCAAGAGACTGACAAAAAGCAAAGCTTCAATCAAATTAACTCGAAAGTTGGAAAAAAAAAACAGTTTTAGTGAATTCTTACATATAGGACTATATGTCGTTTTAAACAATTATATAAAACAATTTTGAAGTTAATAGTAAAATTTTTATAAAAAGATGTATGTTATGTAAAACAATAGCACAAACAACTTTTTCCTCGGAGATATTTTTAAATTCTCAGTCAAACGCAATTAAAAAACAAAAAAATGAAAGAAAAAATAAAATACTAGAAGTAGGCACAACATACAAAGTAGAACTAGTATTAACTGAAAAAGTAGTAGGTACACTGTAGGACGGATAAAAGCAACATACAACTATTCGTCCTCCTTGTGCTTGCACCACTTCTTGCATAATTGCATTGCATGTAGATAAGTCACATAGGATTTACTCTTCTTGTCTAGTAATACTGCGCGTTCATTCCCCAAAGCATCATGCTCCACAAAAAGATCGGTCTTCCACTCAGTCCATTTGTATTGGGATCGTTTACAGCCTATTCCAAGGACTGCGTCGAAAGGACATTTATCAAGTACATAGAAGTTGAGTGCATGTGTGACAGTCTTATCTTTGTCAAAGGTACTGCGCACACCTTTGACCACATGTGTGGAGGAGACAACTTCTTTGTTGCCTACTTGGGTCTGACAAGGGGTCTGCAGCTCCACTGGCTTCATTCCCAAGCCCTCCTTGCGTACCCCGTGTGGAGACATGAAGTTAGTAGCCGCTCCACAATCAACCAAAACACGAAGGTAGCGGTGGTTAATGAGAAGCTTGAAGAAGATCAACTCCACTGTCCCTTGAGCACATTGTTGTTCCATTTCAGTCCAATGTTCAAGATCGTAGTATCAATTAACCTTTTCGGACTCCTCCCAAGGCTCAGCATAAGGAACATGACACGCGTCAGCCTTGGAATCAGCAGATGACCGGGCTTCAAGAGAGTACTCTTGATCTGCATCAGGTTCTGTCTCCTTGTTGTAGAGGGTGATGATGTCAACTCTATGCCCAGTTCTGGTTTCCCTCCTGCCGATACCAGCCGTGTGCTTTGTGGTTCGGTTTTTGGCAATGCAGGCAAACCCCTTTCTTGAGCCTAACCCTCCAATAATTTTCAGTGATTTGGAGGTCAACCCATGGTTTGGTTGTTTCATCCTCCGGTTTGTGTGGGATTTTGGCTCGCTTGGGAAGTTGAATATAGTTCTTCCTTGAGTTCCGGTTTGGTCCCTTCACATTGGCAGACTTTCTAAAGACATTTAGTCTTTTTTCTTCGTTACTTATATGAGTGTCATGGCCTAAAAAAGGAATAGCTTGTATCAGGGTCCTATTCTTGGTCGTCACGAGGAGTGGGGTCATCTTCATAGGCCTCCTCATCAGCCTCCAACAAGTCATGCACAACAAAACGATTGCTGCCTCAAAACCGCCTGCCGCCTATAGGCTTTTTGTTATCAGCTATGGAAGCAAGGTCTTGTGCCTCAAGGCTGACTACATCCTGCATGAGTGAAAGCCAATCCATATATGCAATGAGCTCTCTACCAAGGCGATGCGTCTAGGTAGTGTGAACCGTACCTTTCACATCATCCAAGCATGACTATGCAGTCATTTCCAGCCCAGGGGTAGCAAAACGTTTGCTAACATACAATTGCAGGTTGTACATGGTGCCCGACCACTTGTAGCGCTTGAGATTGTCTAGCTTGTTCCTTACTCTCGCAATAGTATGTGGATCCTTATATTGTTTAATCAGGATCTCCTCAAGTGTGGTCACAAGTGTGGGCCTGTGTGGCTTTGAGCCACTGCGTCAGATCGATCTTCGTGTACCCGACTTGCATAGCTTGGACTTTTAAGAACCCCCGTACGGCAGGTTCGACGTTTGTCCCGATGATCAAGGACATACTCATAAGTTGAGTTCCCAACACCTCGAAATAGGCTCTTATGGAGCTAATCCAAGACTCTATGTCTTCCTTGTCGTCGTACTTAGATGGTATCTGAACCTCCTTTCTGTCCACATAGGGACTGTTGTAGGCAACACCAACAAATGTTGTATCTAAACTCGAGGCTGCAGCAGTTGGAAAAATCCCCTCGTTGTCACTTGTTGCAGCGGCTGTGGGGTCTGCACGCACTGCGGGTCCGGATTGAACCACACTCATAAAAGAAGAAGTAGAGGCATGAAGAGGAGCAAGGACAGACTAGTTAGCAGTATCAGAGGCTTGAGGTAGAGGAAGAGAGTTAGAAATCTGGCCTGATGCAGATTTGCTATTTGCCGCATCTAATCACTAGGCTCCTTGACCATATGTGCAATCTGCGTTTGCAGTTTCCTTACCTGGTCAAATAGTTTTGATCTGACTAGGAAATTCACTTAGCAGGTGACAGTCTATGAGAGCACGCACATATGCGACCAGATCTTTCTTGAATTCGGTGCCAGGCAAGGAGGGGCATGTTTTGAAGACAGCCTCATGGTCTGCAACAACGGTTTTCCGCTTTTCCTCCTTTGCCTTCTCTTCCCTCGCCAGTGCCTTGTCATAGAGGACTTGGAACAACGGTTTGCCCTCATCATTGGCCGCATCCAGTTGGGCCTTTAAGGCCACAAAGGCGTTTACTGCTGCCATGTTAGAACTACAGGGTATTTCAGCCGGCATCACCGAAAAAGATTTAGCAAGTCCCCGAGCCTCAAGATGGGTGCTCTCTCTCTCCCTTCTCTCTCTCTCCACAAGTCTCTATGGGCATCGAAATATGAACTTAGAAAATGAAACAAACTGAAAAGCTCAAAGAAAGACAAGGTGGAACTCCTAGTCGGAGCGACATTACATTTGGACCAGAGAGCAGCCAAAAATAAAATAAAATAAATAAATAAAGTTCAAATGAGAGGTCTGATCCAACGACTCAGCCTGATCATTCCAAATACGAGGTCCCCTCGAGTCCAGCCTGACCAGTTTCGTGAACGAATAGCAAATCAGACAACAGTGGAGAATTGAGTGGTGTACAAGGTGCGAGTCAAGCGACAGACGGTGCAATGAAAGCATGTGGAACGTCTCAGCCGAGATCCCCTCGGTAGTGGGTGTCCTAACCAAAAGAATAAACTCTGAATCATAATCAGAAAGAGAATAAATCAATGTCTAATAGATTTGGGTCCAAGGGCCCTTCTTGCTTGCGCCCGGTCCCTAAGGGTCCCACGTAGGTCGTGACTGAGTCCCAGCGAAGAGGAGTCCCACATGGACTTAATTTTTGCCTTTACCATACTGAAAAACGAAGTTCAACTTTCACCGAGAACCTACAGACTACAACCGTTCATAGATGAAAAGGCAAAGCACTATAGAAGGACTCGACATTCAAAGCAAGATACTCCATTTCTCCATCCATCAGGTGAGTAAGTAGGTCACACACTCAAACACACAATCAAGACCGCAGAGGAGTAGGAAAGAAACCTTGAATAACCCCATGCACACACACATGGGCATCCTGCAGGTGCACGACACTTACTTGACTGGCCTATGCTTCGAGATGAATAGAACTCACCCCCCTCTCATATGATCCTCCTGACCCCTGTAATGCTACCACTACACTAGTGTCCTATCTCCTAGGAGGGTTTATCTCCAACACGCAAGTGCAACGCCGTATTCCCCGCCGATGCTAAAGAACAACATAGTAACTTGCAGTCCGTAGATGCAGAATGGTTGATTTCCCTCAAGCTCGCCTACTTAAGGAAAACCCTAAAGTCGCCAAGTGTCTCCGTTGAATCAGATTCCAGGTGTCAGTGCCTCTCACTGTCGCCTCTCTCAGATTGTCGCATGAAGTCTCCACAAAATGTCTCGCCACTTCAAACTTACTCTCGGACAACCTGGTCAAATCCAATGTCGACCCAACACGGCCTAACCAGGTGGGGGCACCTTCCCTCCCAAATCAACCCTAACCCTAAGTGGTGTCCTCAACCACTTAGGTTAGGGTTAGGGCAGCAAAGTCAACTCTCGCCAGCAAGTAGACTCCGCTCCGATACCAACGATGATCCTGGTCAATTTCGAAGTACACATTCATGAGAAAGCACAATGTCGTCCAATTGAAAAAAGAAATGAATGAACTTGAGAGGAGAGAGGGAAAGAAGAAGAAGAAGAAGAAGAAGAAGAAGAAGAAGAAGAAGAAGAAGAAGAAAGAAAGAAGAAGAAGATGTACATCAGCAAAGACCAATGATAATCCCCTTCTTCTCGCCAACCACTCTCCTCATCCTTTTCTCCTCCCTCTTATTCAAACAATAAATAATAATAATAATGTTGAATGGCTGAACCAGAATCAATGTCCGAATCCCTCTTTTACTGCAGGTACAACATGAGGTCCACCATAGCCATGGCCACCCTTCTTCCTCCTCTTCCTGAAGGCCGAGGCTATGGCGTACTGCTAGGGCCTTGCCCTGATGTGCAAAAGACAACTCAAAGCAGCTATGGCTTCTCTAGCTCAGGCCGCCATACCTGACTCTGCCTCGAAGCTTCTTGGTGTATCTCTACCCTAACTGGGGCCTTCCATCACCATAGCCAGGTAAGTACCTCTGGCACTCTCCCTCCTAGTCCTCGTCTTCCTCCTCCTCCAGCCCGTGCTCCTCCACCATAGCCGAGGTGGAAAGCTGGGCGCTCCTTCCTCCCCAGCAGCGCTGCTCCGGCCAGCGCTCCAAGCAGTGTATTGCCAAACTTGCACAGCGTAGAATGATGATGAGCTCTTTGCTCCTCCAAGAGATATAGCAGCCGGCTTGCCTCTTGGGCGGTGACTTCCAGGCCACGCGGCCTCTAAGCAACCAGTACCTCCTCCCTTTCGGAGGGGAACATCATTGCAGGCTGATATTTCCCGTACAGGCCCTAGACTCCGACTACTTGGACTGGTACCCGCCTAGACCTAGCCTACAACTACCGGGCCTTGTTATGATCCTGGCCAATTTCGAAGTACACATTCATCAGAAAGTACAATGCGGTCCAGTTGCAAAAAGAAATGAATGAACTTGAGAGGAGAGAGAGGGAAGAAAGAAGAAGAAGAAGAAAGAAAGAAGAAGAAGAAGATGATGCACACCAGCATAGACCAATGATAATGCTCTTCTTCTTCGCCAACCACTCTGAGACTCCTCCTCCTTATCTCTTCCCCTCTTATTCAAACAAGAAATAATAATAACAATGTTGAATGGCTGAACCAGAATCAATGTCCGAATCCCACTTCTACTGCAGGTATCACATGTCATTGAGGTCCACCATAGCCATGGCCGCGCTTCTTCCTCCTTTCCTCCAAGGCCAAGGCTATGGCGGACTACCAGGGCATCACCCTGCTGTCCAAAGGACAACACAAAGCAGCTATGGCTGCTCTAGCTCAGGCCGCCATGCCTGACTCTGCCTCGAAGCTTCTTGGTGTAGCTCTACCCCAACTGGGGCCTTCCTGCTGCAGCGCCCACCAAGGTGATGAAGATGGAAGCCACCATAGCCAGGTAAGTACCTCTGGCGCTCCCCCTTCCTAGTCCTGGTCTTCTTCCTCCTCCGTGTCCTTGCTCCTTCCCCAGCAGCGCTGCTCCAAGCTAGCGCTGCTCCAGCCAGCGCTCCAGCCAGTGTGTCACCAAACTTGCACACCGACAATTAGGAGGAGCACCTTGCCCCTCCTGGAGATATAGCGGCCTGCTTGCCTCTTGGCAAGTGACTTCCTAGGCCACGTGGACTCCAAGCAACCGGTACCTCCTCCCTTTCAGAGGGAAACATCATTGCAGACTCTGATATTGCCTATACAGGCCCTAGACTCAGACTGGTTGGACTGGTACCCGCCAAGACCTAGCCTACAACTACTGGGCCTCTAAAACTGCCAACTTTTGTCTTCTTCTGCTCGGCTTCGAGTACTCGGCACATCTACCTCTACCTGGTGTGGTACCAGCCTACCTGCTACTTGAGTGTTTTCCGGTGCTTCAAGTGTCGTGGGTTTCTTTCCCCGCCGCTTGAGTGTTTTCCCCGCTGCAACCCTCATTGTCACATCCACAGGTAAGTACTGGCCCTTCGGGCCCTCTGAACGAACAAGTGCCCTTGCGGGTCACACACACACTCAAGCCGACAAGCACTCAGACAGGCATGCAGACCAGCAAGCATGCACACACACAGACTTAGAGAACTCAGCAACAAGCGGGAAACTCAGCAAGGCATTCATTCCATGAGCAAAACTCAGAAATCAGCTGTGCGTCTCAGTCCGTGTTAGGCAGGTCATTACAGCCTCTAAAAATGCCAACTTTGTCTTCTTCTGCTCGGCCTCGAGTAACCGACACATCTACCGCTACTTGGTGTGGTACCGGCCTACCTGCTACTTGAGTGTTTTTCCACTGCTCTAAGTGTCACGGGCCTCTTTCCCCGCCACTTGATTGTTTTCCCCGCTGCAACCCTCAATGTCACGGCCATAGGTAAGTACTGGCCCTTTGGGCCTTCTGAAAGAACAAGTGCCCTTGCGGGTCACACACACACTCAAACGGACAAGCACTCGGACAGGCACGCAGAGCATCAAGCACGCACACACAGAGACTTAGAAAACTCAGCAGAATGCGGGAATCTCGGTAAGGCATACATTCCATTGGCAAAACTCAGAGATCGGCTGTGTGTCTCAGTCCGTGTTTGGCAGGTCCTTACATTTCTCTCTCTCTCTCTCTCTCTCTCTCTCTCTCTCTCTCTCTCTCTCTCTCTCTCTCTCTCTCTCTCTCTCTCTCTCTCTCTCTCTCTC
>BFEA01000759.1:245132-259107 GCA_003427395.1 Chara braunii | reverse complement strand
ATTATTTATTATTATTATTATTTATTATTATTATTTTTTTTTCTCTCAAACCTGACAACCTATAACCTTGTAGAACACCAGTAGTACTTGTAGAACCTCAATAGGATTACCATGTTACCTGAACATTGCTACTCTCACCCTTGTAGACCCTCAATAGGATTACCCTGTTAATTGAGCATTGATTCCCTCATCCCTGTAGAACCTCAATAGTATTACCCTCATACTTGAGTATTGATTCCCTCATCCCTGAAGAACCTCAATGGGATTGCCCTGCTTCTTGCATTACTCCCCTTTTCCTTTTCTGACCAGTGATCGGCCCGGTCCTGTCCTTCACAGATGTTCATTGGGTCTTTGGCAGCCGGGATTTTGCCTTCCAGAGGGAGGGGATAGCATTATGGACTCAGCCAGGGCTCGATCCCTGGTCCGCGGGTTACCACCCGCCAGGCTGTATTTTTGAGTCTCTGATCTCTGGCTCTTGACTGTTGGCGCCCTCTGCAGTTGGCGCCCATTCTCAAATCCCTCCTCTGGCACTTTCGGATTTCAATACTTGGCGCCATCCGGCATTCTGGCGCTCAGGCTCAGACCTTCGATTTTCAGTGCAGCCCCGAGGCAAATTGCACTTTTGCCCTCGGACTCAACTTGAGTCCGATACTTAAGACCGGACTCAAGCTGAGTTCGGGGATTCAGTTTTCGGCCTCAGTGCTTGTGCTTCAGTGTGACTTGCTGCGACATTGTGTAAGGAACCAAGATTGCGACTTTGCGACTTGGCGACTTTGCCACCTTGTGTCTGCGTCCGTCGAGTCGTATCGAGTCTGTGTCCAGTTGAGTGATTGTGTGTGTGTGCTCTCATTCCCTCCCTCTCTCTTCCCTGACCTCGCGGCTCTACCTCCGCCTCGTCACAACGTTCCTGCACGAGCAGCTGCGCTAGCGCTGCGGGCCAAACGCGTGCACGGGCGCAGAGGTGAGAGAGGGGCGCTGCTGATGCAGCGGGTGCACGGTGGCCATACCCAGGCTGCTGGGCGAGGGCGCGGTGATGGCGATGGTGATCTTCGGGTAGAAGGCACATGTAGTGGGGAGATAGGGGTGATGAGGGTAGGAGTGAGGCACATACCTGGTGTATGCTGGCGGTCTGCATTGGCGATTGACATCACATACATTGGTTTTCAACGTCGATGTGTTCCTGTTGCATCAACGTAGATCGGGTAGATAGCCTGAGTAGTGTAGGCTGGGCACTGGGAGCCAGACAATAGGAGTGACATTGGATACTATGTTGGTGTGCCCAGAGAGCGCCGGCATTGTCATTTGAGTTCATTGTATTGCTCTTATTTGGATGGAATCTTGGTGCATTGCGCTCCCTGATTGGTACATGACAATCTGGGCTACTTCATGATAATCATTTTGCAATTTGGATTTCTGTCTATCGCTCTCACTCGTATTCCTTGCACAAGTTTGAAAGGGAAACAAAATCATTTTTACCCGCGCACCGAGTTTGAAAAGGGCAACAAACTTGCGCGCCAAGTTTGAAAGGGGAACAAAATCACACGTGGGCCACAGCCATTTTTGCCGATATCGCCCTAAGGCAATATCTGCACCCGATGTTGTTGCCCGCACATGTTTTTTTTTGCCCTTTCGAAATGGAAAGTGTGACACTGCCGGACTTGTTTCTTTGTTTTTTTCTTAAAATCCCGTCAAAATTTGAAAATGTTGCAGATTCTATGGAACGTGCCATTTGCGGCGCTGCGCGACAGGAAAAGGCGATTCTCAGAAAAACCTTATCTGATTCAGCGGCACACAGTTGCTGTAGTCCCAGGACCACATCTTATTCCCACATTCAAGGAGAGGAGTGAGGACCTGTTGAAGATGATGGAGCAGCCATCGGCAAGAGCTCCGTCCACAGCAAGTACGACAACCGAATCACTCTGGAAGTCGCTTGTCGTAGGTGATCCTTCACCCACACCCTTCAGTTTGCAACCACTTCATTACGCTGCAGAAGAAGCCAAAGTGATCCATGAACTTTTGGTTCCTGGCAGTGCAACACTTCTTACAGGAGCAAATGCAACAAAGGTGGAAGTACTCAAGGCACTTCAGGCTGGTGCGCCAATTGCCCATTTCGCAGCTCATATGTTGGTCGGGTCTAGGGAGGACTTACAGAAGTACCAAATCGACCACGACTTCAGTATGGGGGCTCTGATTCTTACGGAAGAACCCCATGTGAACACAACGGATACCATGGCGGAGACATCGGATGCTTCTGACACTCCACCCACCGGGACGGCAAGTCAGACATCAACGTGCATTCCTTCTGAATCGACGATCTTGGGAGTCCAAGTCGTTGAGAAAGACATCCGAGTCCCCAACCTGGACTCGGAACCGCAGACTGAGTCTTGTGAGGGCGTACCACGCATGGAGATGCCCGTAACAGATGCTGAAGCAACAGGCGATCTGGGTGGCCAATCTGATGATCCAGCAGTACATGGGCCTTGGATGCGGTCAGATGCAAACATACCAACCATCACGAGTATTGCTGAAACAGCTTCTGGCGATTCTGGCGCTCAAACCACTGCGCCAGCGGATCAGACGGCAATGTGCATTGCTGCCGAATCGGCAATCTCAGAAGTCCGAATGGTCAAGAAAGACATTCAAGCTAGCGACCTGGACGTGAATGCGCAGACCGAGTCTTTCAAAAATATACCACTCATGGAGAGGTCTGTAACAGACGCTGAAGAGACATGCGATATGGGTACTCGATCTGATGATGTAGCCGACAGTCCGGCAGTGCATGGATCGTTGGTGCTTTCAGAAGCAAACAGTGCCATACCAACCATCATGAATACTGCTGACACAGCTGAGGATTTTGGCTCTCAGGATGCTGGGCGAGCAGAGCAGACAGCAATGTGCATTGCTTGCAAATCCGATTCGGCGGTCTCAGAAGTAGGACTAGATAAGAAAGGCACTCCCAACTTGAACAGTCTGAACTTGGATACACCGACTGAGTTTTCTGAAGATCTACGATTCGTGCAGATGTGCATAACAGACGCTGAAGCAACAGGTGATCGAGGTCCTCAATCTGATGAGCCAGCAGGTAATCGAGCAGTACATGGAATTTTGGTGCTGTCAGACGCAAACGTACCAGACGTAAAGAATACTGCTCACACAGAAGCAGGTGATTCTGGTGATCAAGCTGTCAGGTCAGCAGACCGGACACCATGGTGCATCGTGTCGACAATTTCAGAAGACCCACTTGTTGAGAAAGAAACTCTCAAGCAGGACTCAGATCCGCAGACCGAGCACTCCAAAGACGTACCGCTCATGGAGATGGCATTGCCCATAACAAATGCTGAAGCAACATGCGATCTGGTTTCCTCTCAATCTGATGAGCCAGTACATGGATCTTTGCTGCAGTCAGGTGCAAAAATACTAGTCATTATGAGTAGTGATGACACAGCTGAAGATTGTGGTGCTCAAGCTGCTGCGTCAGGAGAGCAGACATTCGTGTGCATTGTTTTGCCGACCTCGGAGGCTCAACTTCAGAACGATGTGCCGAAACAGGGCTTAGATGCACAGACTGAGTGTCCTAAACCCGTACCCGCGATGGAGATGATGGAGATGCCCATAACAGATACGGAAGCAACGGGCGATCTGGGCCCTCCATCTGCGTGCAGTGAGCGAGCGGATACTCCCGCAGTGTCTGGGTCTTTTGTGCTGCCAGGTGTCCTACACGAGAAGAAAGACGTTTCAAGGGTGAAGACAGGGATGGGAATTGGAACTATCAATCCGCATCAGACGGCTTCAGGGAGTGCTAAAAAAAGGACAAAGGCTTCAGGGAGTGCTTCTCCAAATGAACCTGGTCCAGTAACTGGTGAAGGATTGGATGAATTTGACAAGCAGGTGAAAAGTACATTGACGCATTTCACGCGTTCTGAGTTTTCGAAATCAGAGCAGATTTTGAAGCTATGTAAGAGCTTTGAGCGAAGCGCCACACGATGGGAGCCACCATTTGGTTCTGAAGAAGGATTGTCCGGCTCGAGTACAGTGAATGCTGTGGGGTCTAACGTGAAAGCCGCGTCTGAATCTGATGACGTACACTCGGGAGTGCTCAAGGCTGAAGAGATCATGAACTTTCTGGAATTCGACGTGCGGTCACTTCTGGTGGTTCTTAGCTGCTGCAGCTCGGCGCAGGGTGAAAACCGACCTGACGGTGTCCTCAGTTACGCTAGAGCCTTCTTGATCTCCCAAGTTCCTTGTCTGGTGTCGTCCATCTGGCAAGTTGACGATCAGGCATCATTTTCACTCATGGGCTCATTTTATAGAGCAATGGCAGAAGGTCATGACACTTCTTCCTCCCTACGACTTGCGATGCTGGAAATGATTGAAGCAAGGCCAGCAGTAGAGAACGCTCCTTTGCCCTCAGAATTTGAGACTCGTAATGGCTCTCGTGGAGGGAACTTGGGAGCAAACGCATTCTCAACGGGAATGGATCAGACATTGCACACCAGAAAGTGTTACGGAGAGTTTGAAGACGGACATCACCCACGTCACGATGGTGTCGCCAAGTTTCAAGCCATGAGAACTTGTGCTTCTAGAGATGGACATCAGCAGGAGCATTTTACACAGAGTCATATGAGATGCAAAGGTACTAGAAGCATAGGTTCTCTTGCCCAAGAATCCAAGGATGCTCCAGTGCAAAGCGCTCAATGTAACGGCTCTGAAGAAACTTCTCCTACCTACTTGGCACCGACTCACATTTGCAGGGAGTGGGAGACAAGAGGACCGGTTTTTAGTCGCCTGTCCACGATTGCAGGCAATGTGCTGAGTTCGTATCAGGATGGCGATGAAGACCAAGAGACACAACAGCTAGGCGGCACTCAAGATGATTCCGGTGCTGACTCTGACGCTGACGATGATGCCTTGGAGGGTCACTTGATGTGGGATCCAGAAGACTGGGGTGCTTTCCTTTCAATAGGCCTACCAACCTTGCGAATACCTTCGTGGTTGTTCTTCCCCTCCACCTCCTCCTTGTCATCTTCCCCTTGAAGTTCTTCTTCTTTTTCTTCTTCCTCTTCTTCTTCTTGTTCTAATTACGAATAGCTGCCATTTCATTAAAACGGAGTTTTTGTTTTTTCATTGCACGAAATTGGCCTTGGTTGAAAAGGCCAAAAAGTGCCCAAAAATCTCTTCTGAGTGTCCGACGTCTTTTGGACTGCATCCAATCCAGATGCATCCGACTTTTGAGAGGGTCAGGCGAACCCTCAGAATCAAACTTTTCCTTCTCCCCGTGCTCCTCCTCCTCCTCCTCCTCCCCCTCCCCCTTTTCTTCTTCTCCTCCTCCTCGTCCTTTTCCTTCTTTGCTGTCCTCCTCCTCCTCGTCCTTTTTCTTCTTTGCTGTCCTCCTCCTCCTCCTCCTCCTCCTCCTTCTCCTTCTCTTCCTCCTCCTTATCCTCCTCCTCCTCTTTCTTCTTCTTCTCCTCCTCCTCCTTATCCTCCTCCTCCTCCTTTTCCTTCTTCGCTCTCCTCCTCCTCCTCCTCCTCCTCCTCCTCCTCATCTCCTTCTTCTTCGTCTTCTCCTCCGCCTCTTCCTCCCACCTCCTCCTCCTCCTGCTTGGCCTCGTCCTCTCTCCTCTTTTCCTTATCCTCTTCCAGCTCACAGTGTCACCATCTCCCAACTTGAAGCACCTTCAGAGCTCCCTTTGTCAAAGCTGAGGTTTTCCAAATCAGGGCTGATGAGGTTCAGTTAAAAAAAAACAGGAGTCCTTAGGGACATCCGTTACAACTGTAACGATACAGAGAGAGAGAGAATGGTAAATTTGCAAATGGTCCCTGTGCAAGGATGACACACATAAAAAAAGCAGGAAACTGAGACGCCTGAGTGGGTCCATTCTGACTTCTGGAATAGGGATGGAGTCATCACATAGTCTGCAAAGTGGGTGGGCACCTCATATGGCATAGAAGGGGGGGGGGGGGGGGGGRKCGAAAGGGGGCTGCACATTCATGAATTAACAATTTTGCCTGAAGGAGTGCAGAGAAACCCCCGAAGTGTGAACTCTGCCTGTGCTGTACATGCGGGTGCGTGGATCCCTTACAATTATAAGTAGTTAATATGTTGAATAATAAGCAAGTGCAAGGAATATTAGGGAGAGCGATAAATAGAAATCCAAGTTGCAAAATCACGAGTTCAAGTAGCCCAGAGAGTCATGAACCAAGCAGAGAGTGCAATGCACCAAGATACCGTCCAAATAAGAGCAATACAATGAACTCAGGTGTCAATGTCGCCACACTCTGGTCACACCGACACAGTATCCAATGTCGCACTTAGTGTTTGGGCTCAGCGCCCAGCCTATCCTGCTCAGCCTATCTAGCCTATCTACATTCTTGCAAGTGGATCACTCTGAAGTCGAAGACCAATGTACATGACATCAACACCAATGCCAACCACCGGCATACACCAGGTAAGTTCTCTCTTCTCCCCTCATCATCTATTGGATCCCCTCTTCATGCGTCTCCTACCCGAAGACCACCATTGCCATCACCTGCCCTGCACCCCAGCTGTCGGGCTATGGCTGCTGTGCGCCCGCTGCCTCAGCAGCGCCCCTCTCACCACTGCGCCCGTGCACACGTCCGACCAGCGGCGTCCATGCAGACGCTTGCGCACCAACGCAGCAGTGTGTCCGCATTGCCTGCCTAGGCCAGGATGCCCTCCCCTGGGCTGACCTCTTTCCTTTATGGAAAGCACAGCCCTTGCTGTGTCTGCGTGGGCCTGGCTGGGGAAGTTTCCAGTAGCTTGCAGTCGGCCCCCAGTGCCTGCGCCCAGGCCCACTTCTACAGTTAAGGGCCTGGGCCCTTTTTGGTTGGGCACCGACAGGTAGCCGTCCAGGCTGGAAGTGTTGGCCGCATTCTCATTGGCTCGCGGCACATGTGTAACGACAATGCTGCTTGCTCATTGGCCCGTAACCAATCCGAGATGTGTCGGCCTCGCATGGCGTGTGCCCAGTGCGCATCCGCCTGAGCCCTGGGCTCAATTGTACAGTGCAGCCTCTTCGCTTCTGGAAAGAACCGGGAGGCTCACGTTGCTCTGTAACCAACTGGCGTGCTGCAACTGTCTGAGTACCCGAATATGGCAAATTGTAGGGAACAGGCCTCACGTGGATATTCAAGCCCGCCTTCACTTAGGGCGGGCACGGGGCTTGCTGGGGGCCACTGTCCAGAACACTTGCATGTCTGATAAGGGCTCTGTGAGGCTCTTTCCTCGCATTCCATCCCCTTTAGCTTCAAAAGTCCGTTGAGATGCTTCTACGCAGGTGCCTTCCCCTTCAGTCTCCATTCGTAGTCTGCCACGATCTGACGTGCTGTCTTGAGTAGTATGGCAGCACGCGTGGCGATGGAGGTCGGCGGCGGCGATGCACGTGCGAAGTTGATGACGATCGAGGAGACGGCCATTGCGGCGGCCGTGACGGCCATGCTCTTTCGTTGTCAGCAGGAGAGGGAATTGGGCAGAATGAGAGTGCAGATCCGAACGTGGAGGAGGACGACGGCTCATCAACTCCCGGTCGAAGGGCTGGATACTGGGGCCATTACTGAGGCTATAGTCCAGGTTTGCTGCGCCAGGGGTTGCAGTGTTCTTCCACGAGTGAGAAAAGGTTAACCGACCCCCCATTTTTCACCTCAATTTATAAGAAAACCATAAGGCCATCCCAAGCAAACTTCACACCAATCTATAGAAACCCTAATTTCAGGATCATTCATCATTACCCAGGGCCGAAAAGTGGGGGTCCCCGTTAACCACTTGTGCCACGAGTGGCGCCGAGGTGGTGGATGAAAAGGAGGCCGGGGGGTCATGGGAGGATCTCGGGCAATGCGACGACGCGACAGAGGAGTACTTCTGGGAGAAGCTTCGTATGTCGCCACCTGTGTTTCAGTGGATCGCTGCAGCTTTGTCGCCTCATCCATAGAGGCATAGAGGCGCGTGACATTCTGCAGGGAGCCGCAACAGCCTGATCACATCATCGCTTATGCATTATACAGGTGGGCATTAGGGGAGACGTACGACAGTAGCACATGCAACTTCGGGATCGGGAGACCTTCAGGGCTGGTGGCGGTACGCGGCGTAACAGCGGTGCTGCAGACGCTATACTTGGAGAAGATATGATGGTTGACAGGGGTGCTCAAGTTGGTCATCCTTCGAGCATTCACTGACAAAGGTTTCCCGAACTGCCGCGGTTGCATCGACTGTACTCACATCTACATCGAATAGCTGGCGAATGCCCCAGCGAGGACTATTACGATCGTAAAGGGCGTTTCTCGGTTGTCGCACAGGTTGTCGTTCATCTCAATTTGTGTATGCTGGACAATCGCATAGGGGTACTCCGGAAGTTGCCACAATGTCAGGGTGATCCAGCTGTCAAGTTTGTGGGTGGGGGCGGAGCCTAGCGATCTTTTCTCGGAGCCGCCAGTCATGCTCCCCTTCCAAGTGCAAATGAACGGGTACTTGCTGGGTGCCAATGACTATCCTCCTTCATAATGGATGGTCGTTCCGTATGGAAGCATTAGTCAGCACACTGTGGAGGAGCGCTTTGGCAACAAGCAGAAGGTGACGAGAGCAGTTGTGGAAAGGGATTTCAGCAAGATGAAGGGGATGACATTGTGGAGGTTGTTCTTGCGGACGCACAAGACGAATATGGAGGCGTTGCCGCAATTCCCTGTCGTTTGCATTCTCCACAACACCCTCATTGATGCAGGCATTAAAAAAGAAGATTGGGCCCACCTGTTTTTCAGACCCATTGGTCGAGTCATACTCACACCTGCTCAGTCAATCCTCTGGACCCCAGAGCAATCAATGCTGGCAGGCGCCTTCCTGACATCATCCTGTTACTCGTCTTTGTATCACATTAAGGGCGCTGGACGCGTTCTCCAGCAGGTGCCGCTCCCCACCAATAGATGGAGCCTCTCCCCAGGTGCTAGAAATGTATGCTCATAACAGCATCACTAGCACTGCAGGGACTGTTTTGTTAGAAAGAAAAGAAAAAAAAGATGCAGGCATTCCATTTGACAAGAATTTGTTGTGGGAGGTGGACGCCAACGGAGTGTGCCGCCAGGTGGACCTTGGGATTCAACGACCCCTACAACTGGTGTGCGTGGAGAGTAACTGTTCCACAAGCAAAACGCTCATAATTCTGAGGGATGCATTGGTAGAGCAGATGACATTCGAGTAGTGGCGTCCTTCCTCTGGTTCATAATGCTCCTTGATGTTGTGCACGGATGGGGGGGAGCGTGCAAGACTAGATTGACGGAAGGGCGGAGTCGTGTGTCGTCGTTCACATTGTTGAAAGATCAAATCCCCAGTGCAGACTTTCCAACCCGTTTGTTGTGTTGGTGATGCGACTGCGTCGCGCCGTCTATTTGCCCACATGGGCATCACGCTGACGAGTTCGTTTGCCATACGCGGGCGAGCTATGTTTGTCGTTCATGTTTTGGAATGCCTCATCGTACTATTGTTGAGTAGGATGTATTTTCGTTGTTTTTGTTTTGTTTTTATGATTCGTTTGCACGTTGTTATTGCCTCCGTTGGCGGCTTGCTTGGTCTTTTTTGTAATTAGTTGTCTCACCGTTAACTTATGTTTGTAAAGGACTGCGTTCTCCATAGCGGTGGGGTTGGTCCCCGCGTGGAAATGAATATTTTGGCTACCGGCGTGTGCTTGTTGATAACCAACGTTGTTGCTTCAACCTCTATTGCAAGACGCGTTGTGATTGTTATGCTCATGTTCAAATCACACAGTGTGCGACAAAGATGTGGCCGTTGTCTTTTGCGTGCCCTTTTTTATAGCACATGGCAATATGAAATGTGTGATGTTGTTATTGCTCATCATGCATGGTGTGGTCGTTGTGTCACAGTCGTTATGCATTGTCGTTGGTGGACAACATGATGTGTGCCCATCACATGACCGTGTTTGTATGTGTGTGTGGGGGTGCGTGTGTGTCACCGTCGTCATGCACGAAATGCATGCAACTTTCGAGTGGCATGGACATTGAATACATATTTTATGCATGAGATCTTCCACGTATAATCTCCCTTGATATACATGACGGCCATTGTGTGAAAGAATGAAAACAAGCAATAACTTTATCGTTGAAGAAGAAGAGAAAAGAGAAGGAAAAACAAGAAAAGAGACAAATAAAACGAATAAAAAATTTAGAATGTAAACAAGCTCCGACAGGGTTTCAATCTCAATGACAACATGGTCAAATGCATACGAATATGAAAATTAGCGGGAGCATTTATAGGATTCCCAACTTTGCGGACTACGACACTTCGACACCATCCCCAAGTGACGACGGAGTCTATTCAAATGATTGTCGCATGTTGCGCATCCTACCCTCTACGACGTCCAGATCTTTCAGACGTCTGCGATGAAAAACTGCAGAGAGAGAAGGACAACGTATGTCAACAACGACGCTGAAGTCGTCGTCTTCTTCAGGTCGAAAAAAAAAAAAAAAAAAAAAAAAAAAAAAAAAAAAAAAAAAAAAAAAAAAAAAAAAAAACGTTTCGGCCACCAGTGTCTACTCGACACTGCCACCCTCCGTAGCCTCCAAATGTCCATAATCACGACCGCCTAGCCCCCTCCTACATTCTGCTGCTGGCCATCATCATCGTCTTTCGGGTTGCTTGTTCCCAACCAATCCAACCTTTTCGCATCATCGGCGATGGCAAACCTTCGTCGTAGAACTCGTAGCCAAATTTGACACCGCATGATGCCCAATTGGGGATGTTGTGAGGGGAATCCGTGGAAGTCATGGTGGGCTTGCCGAGCCTCTTCATCACGACGTTTGTAGCTTGTGTAATGTGTCGACGTGCATCGAAGGTGCGTGATGCATGGTGGCTGAGTTGGCTTCGCCGTGAGTTCGACAAAAAAGGATGACCCGTAGTGTAATAGTAGATCATTTGCCGACATGCACATCAACCACATGGTAGCCGACACAAAAACCTTCATACTCTCGGCCACATTCTTCAGCCTATCGTGTGACATGCGGCGACAGTGCCGTCACTGTGAACATGATTGACACCGGTCACTTGAACATGAACGACCGGTCATTTGGCCCTGCGCCTGTGAACGATCGTTCACGGTGAACGGGCAGATGCGGAAGACTCCAGGAAGAGTGGGTCTTTTTTTTTTTTTTTTTTTGGGGGGGGGGGGGGGGGGGGGGGGGGGGGTGCACCCAGCTACAGTCGCCTCAAGCCCCACAGGGTGATGACATTGAAAAAAAAAAAAAATCGAAATAACCTACAAAATAACAAACAAAAATATTTTTTCTCGTTTTTAATTAGAAAAAATATTATTCGTAAAAATAAAAATAAAAAAATTACGGGGAGTTACCCTCCGATAACCCACACCCTCCTATAAAAAAAACAACCCCCCCCTCCAGCCAAAAAAAAAAAAAAACCGATCCCACTCTCCCTGGACTCCATGAACTCCTACGTCGTGAACTCCATGAACTCCATGACCAGGTTTTGTTCACAAACCTTGTGAACGGTGAGCGGGGGTACGGCACTGACGCGGCCTCCGTCTTGGAGCTCAGCCACAGTCGCCGCGCCCATGAAAGCTGCCACAAGTTGCTACGTCGCCTCTTGATACGTTGTCAACTCGCCGTCTTCGGGCCTGTCCTCAATGTGCGCGCCAAAGAACCATAGAGGGAGCTGCATGCCGAGTTCAAGTGTGATGTGGCACACAGTGGGCCTCACACAGGTACTTCATTCTTTGGTGAACCACATCACCCATGCGATTTTTGTGGCAACGTGTCGAACTCGGTACCCATATGCAGTGTGTAACCTCATGACTGTCTGCTCGACTTGAAGATCCACCCATGGATAATGCGCAGGACAACCCTTTGCACTTTCCCAGCCCTTGCCTTAGCTTCGCACAACTGTGACTCGTCCGTTATTGCATTCTGCGCAACACTAAAATGCAGAAGGATGACACTGCGAGGGAGGTGACGAGAGGTAACTCCTCTTGCAATGGATATAGGTAGTTGTACGTGCCGCTGGCGATCTTCAGTGGATTACCGTCCGTTTCATTCCAGAATCTGAAGTCGTCAACCCACAGCCTTGTTTGCTCCGTCAAAATGTTTGGCGCATTACCTCTCCGCACCTTGTTCGCCAAAGGTTCCTCTTCTTCAGCATCACCTTTGTTTACTCCAAGCGCCGCACCAGCCGCCGCTTTTGACAACCCAGTGCCACCTGCGCCCACCGCTTCCCCCCCAGTAGAGCGAACTCCGCCTAGGACGACACCTATCACAACCGCCTCCCCGATGCCTTACTTTTCGGAATTGGTTGTCGACGCGACAATGACAACCCCCGAGCAGTCAGATGGATATCTGCAGTCGGGGCACGTTGTCTGGGCACAAATCCTCCCCCACAGTCATAAGGCACCGCATTTAGTCCTTCGCCCATTCATGCAGCACCCGCGTCATCGATGTCGATCACAGCGTCCTCCAAAGGACGATGTGTCGGGACACGGCCTTGTTGAGGCAGCCGGGGCAGTAATTCGTTGATTCACAGTGCGCTGCCACCTTGCACTGTGGCACGATGGCCGTCGTGCAATTCCCCACACCTACCCATCGCCAACTCCTGCTCGTGCAGTGCCCAACACGCCATCGACACGTGTCTTTTTCCCTTTGGACACATGTCGACCTCTCTTCTCCGAGACGGGAGTGTCTCCCGGGTGGCCTTCGCGTTTTCTGCCATGGACACTGCCACGCGAGGACATGACGATGAAGAGAAAAGACGATTGTGACAATGTTGAGTCGTCGTCACCACATGTCCTGACTGGACAACAACTAATCAGCCAGCCGCTGCAATGCAGTGTAGCAGGGAAGGCGAGCCTCTGCGTGCGATAGAAGAGGGACCCGGACAAAACTACGTGACGAAATGGATCAACGAGTGCAGGATTCGATGGTGGCAGGTGACAGGCGATTGCGATGGTGACGTCGTTGACGACCACAACAAGACCTTGGCGAAATTCACGATGACAATGTCTATGCACTCCATGGCCATGGTGATGGCAACACCTTCAATGGCTAGAGGATGTCAAAGGCGATGTCAAATGTGGTCGACGACGATGCATGCAAGAAGACGGTGATGACTGCAAATGGAGCTGAAGCGATGGTTTTAAAGGCGCTGGGGTGGGCACAATCGACGAGGAGGGCGGTGGTCATCTATGGGAGGCAACCTTGCAGACGCGAGACGGTAACATCCATCAACGACGATGATGAAGATGGGGCGGAGGTGATCCTGCATGGGCAACGCAATCCTGCGATGGCAACGTCTACTCACACGATGGCGATGGCGACAACGATGGTGGCCAGAGGATGTCAATGGCGATATGACTTGTGCGCGACGACGATGGCCATGACGACAGGTGCAAGACGACGATGATGAGTACAAATGAAGTGGGTGGATGGAGTGGAAGCGATAACTTGAAAGGCGCTGGGAGGACACAAACTACGACGACGACGGTGGTCATCTATAGGAAACGACGATGATTAAGACAAGACGAAGGCGATCTTACGGAGGCCTATTGATTCTGCGGAGGTGATCCTGCGGACGCGACACGACAAGATCCAACAACGACGATGTTGAAGATGAGACAAAGGCGATTCTGTGGAGAAGGGGAGGCGCAACGATCTGACAAAGGCAAAACGACGGAGGCGATGCGACCCTGCGGAGGCGATGTGATGCCCAACCTTGCGGATGGCGGTGGTCATCTGCCATTTATATGCAGGTGGAGTGGACATGTTTCACGGCGCAGGGCATGGGCGTTGATGACGATTTGTCGCAGCTGACAACGACGACAGACAACATCCTGTCCCCCTTTTCGTCTCGACTCCAGGGCCCCTCCGTTTTTTCAACCTGCTTTGGGCGCAGCGGCCGTAGTCACCCTCCGGACCCCGTCGGCATTGCCTAATTCCATCCCTCCCCTCCCCCCCC
>BFEA01000759.1:233715-243922 GCA_003427395.1 Chara braunii | reverse complement strand
GAGAGAGAGAGAGCATGAAGTGAATAGCAGTAGGCATTATCACCCCTTAAAATTCATTTAATGAGACCAGAAACCATTCTGGCGCTAAGTCGCCATCGCAGAATTGAAAGTAGGATGTGCACAACACTTCCTAACCAGAACTTTGTAGTAAAAAAAATTAAAAATTGGAAAATGAATAGTTTGTAAGGAGTAGGCAACGAGAGTGGACTTCCAGTTTTGTGCCGACAATCCTGCAATTCCTTGCTGTCCACATGGACTTCAACAGGACAGAAGTGCTCAAGTAACAACATGGCGACATCGAAGGTCATTGCTTGGACGCACTGCTAGGAGAGCGGATCGAACGTTATCGGGGAACGAGGGATAAAAGTGTCGACGTCTTTGCGTGTGCATGCACCATACATGTGTCTATCTCTCGCAGATAGACTCCGCTACTTCCGTCAGGGGGCGACCCATGAGATTTGGCTGGCCAGAGAGAGTCACTGAACGCCGCGTAGTGTTTTTTTTTTTACGTCCACTTCGGACTCCATTGTCTCACAGTGTCGCATCATCATCGAGCACTGCCCCTTATTAGCGCTCTCCAACGTTGTCGCCATCAGCATCCCGTGGATGGACGGTGTGATACTTCGTTGTCGACCCCTTGATCTCCTCATACACGGCCCGCTCCATAACGAAGTTAAACCCGCGTGATCTCCATTCCTTGCCTTTCAGCTGGAAGTAGTCCGGTTTTTCGGACTCCTTCATGAACATGTGCACTTTCTTCAACTGTTGCATCGAGTTGTCCCATTTCTTCCCGCAGTTGTCGGCACTCTTTGCAATGCCTACCTTCTTCAACCTCTCATGAACATCTTTTCACTCCATTCTTTCGGCTTCATGCAGGCAAACATGTGTCTCATACCCACTAGGTGCGCATCCTAATCCTGTTTCACCCTTACGAGGGCGACCATGTGCTCCACCGACTAGAAGTTCCTCCCACCCTCAACATCCACGTCACCTTCGCCATCGCTCCCCACAGGTGCTGATTCCTTGGTTTGTCGTCTCTGCGAGGCAGAAGGCTTGCTACTTTTCCCCCTACTGACCATGAATTTCTTCCCAGTGACCGAATTTCTCGAGCACCGTCTTCATAGTCTTCGTCATCATCGTCGGTGTCTTCATAGTCCTTGTCCACCACGGGCGCCTCGTTCTCTGCGTCGTTTCCACCCACATGCAGCCGCTACAACCCCCTCATTATCACGACTTCACGATCTCGACGCAATCGCTGCCGTCGTTCTGCCCCCACGTGTCAACCACTCCATTCATCCACGACGACTGGCAAATCGTCATCCCGATCCCCGCCAGTCGAGCGTTGTCTCGTGGACGGATATCCCGACAATTGCGATGGCGATTGCATCCACTATGGATGAATGTCTGCAGGACGTGTTGCCGACACCGATTTTCAACTGCAGTTGGTGTCGATCCCTCGTCTTCTCTACTGACGACGATCCAACAGGTGCCAACCCCCCCAGATCGCCATCACTTGAACCCAATCACCCTCACGGTGTGGATCGACGACGCGCGTATGTGTCCTCGGCGCTGAGCTCCCGCTAAAAAGTCCAAACGATAGATTGAACTCGCCTCGTGCATCTTCATCACGTATACGGTATACCTTCTTCCAACAATTCTCTAAAGGACAACTGAGATGTTGTTGGCCGATTTTCAAACAACTGGCTCCCCGCCCAATACGGTGTCGATACGATCCTGAGTGCCACGGTGCGTGAAGCTAGCTCCTCAGCTTTGTCGTCCTTGGGGGTGAGGAATTTTGTGTAGAGGTAAGTGCGTATACGCAAATGGGTCGTACGACTGTGCACTTCGAGCAGGGACGTGTTCCGCGACGTGATTAATGGAGGAGTCGACCACTGCCATGCTCTTCGACTGACATGCATCCTCCCCGAACATTGGAACATTTCTTTTTCTTTTTTTTTCTTCTCTTGTGTTTTTTTTATTGTTTTAAATTTTATGAATTTTTTGAGACATTCTCCTGCTTCACGACATCGTCGGCAGATGCGCCGCCCGTGGGCATCATCCTTCGGAAAGTGACGATGGCGGGACAGTATTTGTACTACAGGGATAGCCATCGGAATCCCATCAGCTACTGAGCGCTCTTGCCTTTCGTTCGATCGTAATTCTGGTTGCGAGCCGAACGGTGGCAAGATTTCCAAGTTCTCAAGTGCTCGGGTGGAAGGTGTACTTGCCAATAGCGGAAAATTGCTGCATTCTGGGTACCTTCGCCATGGACTACCAGGTGGACAAGGAGCTGTTGGATCGGATGATCGATGACGAGGAGGACATGGTATAGGGACCTACGCCCTCATCTCTCAAAGCATTCACGGATTATTTGCAGTGATAGGCATGAAATGCCATGTATGTGCCGCGCAAACCCGCACGATTTCTATTCGCACGCTGGTCTCGCAATAAGCACGCTCGCAGTCTGAGCATGTAATAATGTGGGTTTTCTTTTCATTTGAGCTTCTGCGCAAGGCTGCTTGTAGGCTGTTAGAGTTGGGTACGATGGCGCTGAACAGAGAAACGGCAGATGATAGGGTGGGAATAGCATTTGAGGTCTCGGCGTATGTTTTGCTTGCTTTTGTTGCTTTGTTAGCCTTTCTTTTATTTCTTGCTTTTTTGCACCACCTGCAAGCATTGCTGCCGCCATCGACCCCCCGACTCCCGAAACATGTATGATGTTTAAAAGCAGGTGTTCCCTCTGATGAAGCCGTGAACTGGTGGCTAACGGCAGAAAAGCGCTTCAGGGATCGCCACCACCCTCCCGGCTTTAGTTGTCAAGACGGATGTCCCATACTACGTGGAACCACCTTTGGGTATGCAGCGGGCTTGTTCTTAATCGTACGGATTTTCGCGTTGTTATTTTTGCGTTGAATGAAAAGGACGGGTGGAGAGGTGACGCGTCAGCTTGATTGGCTACAAGAGAGATCATGTTTTTTCGGGAATTGATTGACTTTTCTCGGTACAATACTTGTGTTCTCTGTCTGATTACTATTCCCTCATGTATGTGATCGTCGGAATACGGATGCATGTATCCCACGCCTTGGTTCTCTCTCATATTGACAACTATTTTTTCCAATAGATGCTTACAGGACCGCCTGCACGCATAGTATCTATCCGAGTGACCATCAACCACTATGGTTGATACCCGGATTGGATATTATGCTGGATGGTGTCCTTCCCTCCGGAGGAATCAGATCTTGGGATGAATGAGTTTTTACAATAATCGCGCGAAGTGTTTTGAATTTTTTCGATTCCTTTTACAGCAAATTGTTGTGATTGCTTGTCTATACTATGCATGGATTCGGTTTTTCTGCCTATGTCCACTGTAAAGATCGAAATGTATGACCAGATTAATGTATGGAGATTTGAGTTATCTCCTATTTTTCAACGGATAAATGAATGTATTGAATTCTGCCTCGGTTATACGTTGTAATATTGGACAGGCGAATATATAGATATTGGGACATGAGTACGATCTGCAATCATCTTTCTCCATCAAATGGATTACGAAACTCCCTGACCCGACGGATTAATAGCTCCGCTCATCCCTTTAGCCTCGACTTTGAGATGCTTTCGTGACTGCCCACTGCGCACTAAACTACGGTGCTGGTAATAATCTCATGCATATCGAAATACTTCTTGAAGGTAACCAGACACCCATACTTAGACGCACAGTTGTGTTTTCACCCGATCATCCGAATGAACATACGCTCATGAGCTAGTAGCAATAAAATTAGATTGTGTATTTTCCCTCACCTGATCATGTCCTCAGAAAATGTCTCTCTAAGCCACTATACTGCACATATGCGACTGTACGGTTGGGGCCATGCTAAATCTACAAGATCCCACAAAATGGGCCCTGTGCTCGCTTGATAAGGTTTCTGGGGGTATGTCGAGAAATTATTTCGGAGCTTCATGGCTTTACGGTTTCCGTATTTGCTTTGACATATTTATCATGGAGTAATCTTAACACACGCACAAGGGGAATGAACCCCCGTCAACGCTGTTGATGGTGTGTCCCACCAACCGTACCTCTATAAGTAACCAAGCGTGGATTAGCACAGGCATTCACCAGAAGATACCCAGGGAATTCGGGGTAATGCACGATCGCATTGGAACAACCTGGTTCGTTGGATGTGCCTTGCATGGGCGGAAAAGCTGGAGCAGGTCGTCGGTCCTCCAACCCTTCTTGTTTCAAGTGCGTTTTTTTTTCTGTGTGTTTCTTTCTGTGTTCGTTTTTTTCTGAGTGTATTTTCGACTGTGTTTTCGTGATTGTTGTGATTGCATTGCAGGTTCCACCGAAGGAGTTCTTCCCAGGAGGATGGTGGGACGAACTCACTTCCAAGTACAATTGGTTAAAGGAACAACCATGGCCCAGCAAACCGGCGCAAGCACTCATCGCCACGTTGAAGCCTGAGATCCTGGATGCGATGAAAAGACTGGTGGGAACGAGGGACTTCCCGAATTTCTTTTGCATGATCGGGTTTAGTGACATAGCCAATCTTATACGGGTATGGGATCAGGGGAAGGATGCATTTGTTGCAGTACTCCTGGACACTGCCACTGGGTTAGAAAGGAAGAAGATAAATTACGAGAAGGAGTGCGTGGAGCTACCTGCTAGAACTGCGGGGATGGAGCAAACATTCCTCTGAATCTGGGGGCTTGACCATTCGCACCTACAGGGGCAGGCTTCCGAAACCCCGACGGTCGGTTGCACCATCACCGGTACTCTGGCGCTGGACGACGAGGAGATGGCAGAAATGAACGCTGCCATCGCCGCGAGAACTGCCACTGCCAGCCATAACCCAGAGAAAGCCTCCTCCTCGCAAGAGCGACAGTACACTGCCTTCGCACCACTACCCTCTTTGCACTGGGTCGAACACACTGGTTCCGGGTTCAAACAGGCACTCTGGAAACTCGATACTTTCAATCACCTTGCACCTTTCTCGGTGAAAGCCCTTATTTTCCTAGCCAACCTGACGGAGGAAGAGGTTGTCACGTGTAAGGCGAATACGATGACCGGTGCGCTCCCGTATTGCCCTCCGGGAAAGAAGGCATTTAACCCGACCCTCCTAACTTTTCCCTTACTATCGGCACTAGATCACACGAAATGCGAATACACCAGTCTGATGATGTGGCATAAGAAGCTCAAGACAGCACCTGAGATCGATCTCAAGGGGCTAGAGAATAGTTGGAATGTCGGGAGACCATATCTCAGGTGCAGGTGCGCCACTGAGAGGAAGAAGGATTGTGGGGCAGGACCGATCTAGATGGACCATGCGATCTGGTACCTGCTCGCACATCCTGATATCCTTTTTCCCAACATCGCCTCGGTGAAAGTGAGAACCTCCACTTTCATCCACTTTCTATGCGTCCCGTGGAAACCCTCGGTGGAAGCTTGTCTTACCTTCATGTTCATACGAGAAATCATGACCGATGTAATCACCGCCCTAAAAAAGGACCCCTCCCTCACCTCTGAATCGGTTATCTGCAAAGACAAATGGAGATACAATACCCCACTAACCATAGGCAGGGTCTTGCTACCCACGAGGATAACCAACAACACGAGGGTCAGAGCCAGAGGTGCCCGGAATGAGTAGGGGAACGCGCGGAAGAAACAGCGCAACAACTTACCCATAGTCGTTTCCCCCCGCCAACGAGTACTGCCCTACGAACCCAGGGAAAGGGCGGGCGCTGTGCAAGAGATGGTCCCTCCCAGGGAACCACCACGCCAAGTAGGGGTGACGGATAGATCAGATGCACAGGATCACAGACGGGACAATTATGCACCAGAAGAGCAGCTCGGAGGGAGAGTGTTGCACAATATGGCGATGGATGGGCGGCACGAAAGAAGCAGAAGCAGTTCTCGACTTCTGGCCTCACAGACCGGTTCCGTGATCTCCACGACAGACTCTGCGAAGAATGCCGGAGCACGAAAGAACGGATCCACCAGCGGGGGAAGGAAGGGGAAGAAGGGCGGTATTGGTGCGCCCTAATACTCACGCACCATCCGCTATCTGAAAACTTCGTCGCCTACCTAATTCCCTTTCCGACGAAGCGAGTTTCCGATCACTCGTTCTACATAGATCGGTGAGAAGTCTTTTCGTCCCGTCTTAGTTTTTTTAATTCTTTTTTTCTTTTTTTGCTTTTTTATATACTTCCTGGATTTATTTTTTGATATACTCATGCTGAAGTTTTTATATGTGTAAATGTGTATATATATATACATATTTATACATATGGTGAACATGTGCAACACCCACCGAAAGGGGGAATCGCCAGTCTACTGCCTTGATTCTCCCTACATTGGAATTGAACCTCTCTAACGTCGAATCACCCCATCAATGAGCTTACGTGCCATACGCAGGATGAGAACTTCGATCCAAGCGAAGGAGGCAGCATGATCGTGCTTCCATCAGGGAGATCCGCGTGGAGCAGGGAGGGGAAGGAGCAGGACCAGTTCGTGCACATCCGATACACCAGCAGACTTATGGAGGCAGTCCCACTGAGAAGGATGGTTTTGGAGGCACTCAGGCAGGTGAAGGGAGATAGATCGGCGGACTGGTTGGAGGATGTAATCATCGGGTGGCGGTACGATGAACCCCTGGGGGCCAAGATCTGCAAGCCGGCGAAGGTATTCAGGAAATTTAGGTTGAATGAGTGGGAGGCAGAGTATATTTCGGATTATTGCCAATGTGGGGCGGGCAGGCATGCGGAGTTCCTTAGCGCTGCTTCCATCAGGTTGCTCCCCGAGGAACGCACCATGCACGTCATCACCAACGATACGGAGGTAACAAACAACGGGCAGCTGCAGCTTATGCTCAATGCGGGTCTCAATCATATCCCGCTAAGAGCGCTTGATGAGGAGTTCACGATCGACGAGGTCGAGCTGGCACTCGAGAAGATACTCACCACGCGCAGGTGCGACGAGGAGCTATCCATGAAGGAGGAAAGGTGCGTGAAGGGTATTGTCCTGAAGAACGCGAGACGGTGCATCAGGAACTATCGCACGAAGAACATGCACATCACGGGTGAACCTATTAACAACGTGGCAGTGAGAAGCGAACTCGAATGGCTGACCAGCAGATATCTTATCTGCCCAACGGACAAGGCGCCGCACACCCCCACGTTCGTCTGCATTAACTTCATCAGGAGGTTGGCATTGCATCGACTCTCCGAGCCCGATTTGACACTACTTCTAGAAGAGCCAGCGCAGGTAGTGGCGAGATTGCTGCAAGAGGCTGCGACCACCATTCATGTCGGACATGAGTTATTACCGCTCCCGCACCTCATGACGGTTTACCAAGCACACAAGCAGACATTCAGGTGGATCACAAACACTGCGGGAATGGTACTCTCCCCCGTCGCAGGCGTATGCGATAGCATGATGAAGCTCCTCACGGAGGATGTGCAAGCCCTCTGCGCGAGTAAGAGCGAGGAGATTTGTATGGAGCACGGAATCAGACCCAACTTCTGGTGGCCGATCTCCTCGATAGGGGAATTCGTGGCCAACATCCCGAGGTACGTGTACTCCGTCTTCACGGGGGATATCACCAGATATTTCGAGACGATACCGACGGATGGTTCGAGCGACGGATTGTTGGAGGCGATCAAGTTCTTCGTCAGGTGCGCCATGGAATGGAAGAGGGCCAGAACGACCAGGGACGTGATAGCGATCAGGATTGCGGCCAATGGCACACCTCACCCTTATTGGGTGGATGGCGATCAGGACAGGGACAGGGACAGGCTGTACTTTGACGAGCAAGGGATCATCGACACCTGTGATTGGCTAATCTCCAACAGTATTGTGCAGATGGGAGACAAAGTCTGGAGGCAGATCCTCAGGATTCCGATGGGTTTGGCATATTCCCCTATCTTCTGTGATGTGTATTTCTTTAAATACGAATGCGAACTAATCTCTTACCTAGTCGAGATGCAGGATTGGGTGACGGTTAAATGTTTCGAAGAAACCTATAGGTACATCGATGATCTGTGTTCGTTAAACAACACGATCATTGTCAGGATTTTCGAAAACGGAATCCACGGCCAGAACCCGAATCGACGAATCTACCCCTATGAGTTCATTGAGGTCAAGGAAACGACCGAGGTCATAATCGATGGACATGGGAGGGCAGCCAATTTCCTCAACCTCTCACTAACAATCACCTCCACACAGAGCGGCACGTACTGTACATCAAAACATGACAAGAAGAGGGGTCTCTCATTCTCCCCAGTGAGATTCATGAGGTTCAAATCCAATCGCTCTATCGCACAGTCTTTGCAGATCCTGACCGCACAAACCGTCATGATTCTCATCACCTGCTCAGACGAGCAGGAAGCCGCCCTTGAGATCCATGACCTTATCCAAACCGTGGTCTCCAATGGCTTTAGTAGGAGGGAGTGTTGGAAGGTCGTTGATAGAGTGTTTCACAATAGGCAGAGATACCAGCCCGGGCGAATGATTGATGATATGGTGAAAGCCCATCTGATTACTAGATTCGGCATGTACTGATATGTGTTCTGTGGTGTCTGCGAGTGTGTGTGAGGGACCGGGGGGCTGAGGGCCGGATGGCCCGATGCCTCCTGGCATCCGGCTTTCTGGCCCGAAGCCCACTTACCGGTGGGACAGGGGCGGGGCACACACACACACACACACACACACACACACACACGCATACATACATGCATGAATAACAGAGCGGCAAGACACGAAGCGACTGAGAAGAAGAGGGCAGGAGTCGCCAAGAGAGGAAGGGAGAAAGCCTGGCATAAGAGAAGTTGTGTGGATGGGTAGCAGCAGAGACAGGTAGGTCAGAATGCTAGCCCCGCATCTCACGGAAAAGATTAGCCCCCTTCACAGGTTTTGCACGGCTAAACAGCATGCACCGGACAGGGATTGCTCTAAGGGGGGTACGCAATAACCCTGGTTCAAATATGCGCACAACTCATGCGAATAACGGGGCTAACCTCGATATGACCCCGCAGTCTTGCGTATAGGATACGATCTGGAAATAATCTTTCCGATCTTTTTTCACCCACCTATCGTTTTCCCCTTCCCCTTTTTTTCGTGGTTCCTTTTTTCGTTTTTTCTTCTTCTTCTTCTTCTTCTTTTTCTCTTCCCGTTTTTTTGTTTTTCTTCGTTTTCTATTCTCTCGTTTCTTTTTTCTTTTGTCTGTTTCGTTGTTTTTTTTTTTTTTTTTAATTTTCTTTTCTTTTCTTTTTTCCCTTTTGTTTAGCTCCTCTTCTTTTCTTCCCTTTCTCTGTTTTTGATTGTTTTCACGATTTTTTTCGATTCTTTGTTCCCCTATCGACAGGCCGTATGTCGACGATGACGGTGGACGTCCACCAAACAGCAATGGTGAAGGGAGCAAACGGTAGAGGACAGCATACAGCAAATCCCCCATAACCTTTTCCGTCGCCGACATGGGTGGGGATGCGGAAGGGGAATTGGGTAAAATATTTAATTCTCCCGACTGTTGAACTGCAATCCCCAGCGAAGCACGGCGACGACAGCCCCAATTGAAGACGAACAATAACAGCGGTCGTCCTCCAACTGTAACCGTTGGCGACCCGTTGCCTGAAATCCCAACGTTGAGGCCACAAGATGTTCGTGCAGCCACTGGTAAAACACCAATCGATCAGCCAAAGGAAGAAAGTTGCTGACAACGTGTGCCTTCGCCGCTCCGATTATCGCGGATCCTTGAGCTTCGCGAGGTCTCTTGCACTAGGGCAGGAAATGGCTGGGTCACAATGACGCTAGAAGGATTCCCTGAGGAAATGTTCTTACATTTTTTCCCAAATTCTTCCCCGAGGATAGGTGGAACGATCACATCCTTCCTATGTGCCTGCCGACCGCGACCCCGCAGCCGTGCCACGCGCCCGAAATCGGGGCGCGCACATCATCTGCGTATGGCGTCCCCCGCCAGAAATAACTAAACAAAAGGAAAAAGTGAAATGTGGGAGGGGGGGTTCGTTTTCAGATGGGTGAAAAACAAATAATAACCCCCGAACAATGATATGCATTTAAAAAAAAATAAAAAAATTCTGTTTCTCTCTCTCTCTCTCTCTCTCTCTCTCTCTCTCTCTCTCTCCCTCTCTCTCTCTCTCTCTCTCTCTCTCTCACACACACACACCTGTCTCTTATACACATCTAGATGTGTATAAG
>BFEA01000759.1:212708-223866 GCA_003427395.1 Chara braunii | reverse complement strand
CACACACACACACACACACACACACACACACACACACACACACACACACACAAACACACCTCCCCCCTCTCTTCATGACCACAGGTCCCGGCCTCCATCTACCGCCAAGTTCACAAGGAACCTCACCTTCTCGCAGCCCCAAATTCTCCGTCGACTACTTCGCATCGCTTCCGCGGCAGCCGTCCACGACTACCAGCGATGGCAACATCATGAAATTCACAGCCGAAAAAATTAAAATAACTCTATCACGACGGCAAAGAACCAACTTTTATCAACACAACACCTAATGTCCTACATGGCTGACCGACCACGGATGGCGGCAGCGATCTCCAACAGTGCGTGGCACATCATTTTCTTCGTCTCGTCGGACGCCGCATAGTGCGCTTTTTGGACGGCAACTTCCTGCTCCAATATGTCGCATTGCCTCGTGAAGATGCTGCATTGCCACTTGCTAGACGATTCGATCGTCGACGACATCATTGCGCCATGGCGTTCCATGACATCAGAGATGGACTCGAATGTCTGGTGACACTCGTTCTTCCGCTTCCCGCCTCCCGCCCCGCTGCCTACGTTGTTGTCGGACTCCCTCGCAGAAGAACGCTCGTCAGGGCAGCCTTCACTGGCCGCCTCACTACAAACAGACTCCCTGCCACCCGCTCCTCGCCTGGGCAGCTGCACCCCCTCCGGACTGCCGGTGTTGGCAATGTTGGGAGGGAAAATCATGTGGTTCCCCACCATGCCTGCGTGGATCTCGTTGTACAGCGCCCTGTCCATCCGGAACTTGAAGTTGTGCTCCTTCCTCTCTTCGTTCGTCAGCCTGAAAAAATCTGGCCGCCCGCTCGCATTCTAAACCTCTGAATTTTCTTGTAGTTATGGAACAGATTGTCCCACTTCTTCATGCAGTCGTCAGCGTCCTTCGGCCTCCCCGCATTCGCCATCCGCTTCGACATGTCGTCCCACTTCCACTCTTTCGTCTTCATCCGCCCTTAATTGTGAGAGAAGCTGGCGCCCGCTTGCATCGCACCAAGAGCATTTGGTCTTCTGCAGACCAGTACGTCGGAGACTTCCCGGCGTCGTCGCTCACGCCACCTCGGCTTCCATGGGCAACGGATCGACCACGGACAGCACCTCTGCCACGTCCTCTACCCCTCCCACCCGTCTTCCCCAAAGGCCGAATTGGAACGTCGTCGTCGTCGTCGTCGTCCCCCTCATCCCTTCGTCTGCGTCGTCACCGAATCCAACGTCGTCTTCGCCTCCATCGCTGTGCGCGCGCATGTTCAACACTCCACGTGTTATGTTCTCCACAGTGGGTCGTGCACGTACCGACGCTCTGCACCTTCCCTCGTCCCTCACTTCGGATTCGATCAGTGTTGTGCACGCAGGCATCGGCGAATGTGCACCGCCCATGCGCAGGTCGGTGTCAATTGATCGACGGACGGAGCAGTCGATCCATGCTGCCGTCCCGCTGCCGATGGCCCGACCGCGCCAGTCACGGGTGCAGCGCGACGAAGTGTGGACTGCTCCGTATGCAGGCTTCCACCATGTTCAACGCCACGTGCCGAACGAACTCCGTCGATGATGAACGTACGGCTCGCCTCCCTGCCGCCGCCAGAACACAACCCGAAGCTCATATCAACTCCTCCGTCTTCGTCGTCCCGCAATCCTTGATGCAGGAATGACGTGAACTCGCCCCCTTCGTCGCGAGCCGACCCGCCTGCTTGCACTGTCTGCGACCACAACTGAGTCGAGCCGCTGACGAGAGGCAACGTTGAAAGTTCTTCCTTCTCCGGCTCCTCGTCCGACGGGGGCAATGGCGTATCCCACGACTCCAGATGGGTGTACATGGACGGGTCGTACTGCCTTCGAGGCTCCAGCGCCGAAGATCGAACTCCTCCCTGACCTGCGGCAGTAGCCGCTCGTGCCTGCATGCCCGCCATTAGACGTTCCCCTGCCGCCCGTCTCGTCGAAGCCCTCCTCTTGCGTTGTTGTTTCCACGGCCGCCACGACAAACACACGTGGAGGAAGACGACAATCAGGAAGACGACGACAGCGAGTACCAGCAGAGGCAATCTCCTCCCCACGTCAGCCATGAAATTCACCTCTGCAGCCGCCCTCGCACGTGACCACTGCAGATGTGTGTTCYGACATGCCTGGGACAGGGGCACTCGACATTCRTAAGCGGACAACCACCACARARGRCGACGAAAATGCCCGCCTTCCTTTTGAAAATCGACCGTTGCAGCTCGCGCTGCCCGAAGGGACTCCGTCTGTCGTCCTGCGCACGTCGACGTCCCACTCCGCATCTCGCAAGCGACCCAACGGTCCACTACGGGAAACCACCCGTTCACGCTCGGCCCTCCGCGCTCCACCCCCTGTGCCAACGGCTACTGTTCGTGGTCGTTGCCCGTGTCGAGCCGCAGAAAACCTCCGATGTCCGACCACCGACTCAAAGGACCACTTTTGGACCACCAACGAGTGTCGACGGTGCCATGCGCGCGACACAACGACTCCGTGAAACGCGGGAATCCTAAAATTTTCAGTAGGTCGGGGGCTACTGGAAAATTTAGGACGATTTTGCGTGGGGAATCCGAAATCTTTTAGGACTCGTCCTAACGCCGTTTTCACATTTTCGATCTCCGATTTCGTTTTAGGACTGTGTGCAACGAAGACGCAATCCTAAAAACTGGCACTTTTAGGAGTGTCTAACGAGAACCCAAGGCTCCAATCTATTCGTGGGGAGCAGCACGTGCTGGGAACCGGGCCCAGCATCTCATATAGAAATTTACATAGAAATTTGAAAGTTTGAGATACCGGCCGGGGCCATTACCCGGCTTTGGCTAAGAAAAATTTGAGCTACTTAGCAAATTACTACGAAGAACTTCAGGAATAAGCAAAGTTCAGAAAACGACTCAGAACCCCCCCAGTCAATCCTTTTTAGCTCACTCTGGCAAGACTTACTGCAGCAGAGCCACCATCTCCGCTGCTGCTGTACCCTATTTCCATCCTACGAGCTAGCCCCATCACTAGTAGGACGCTTGATATCCAAACCATCCGGCGGTTGGGCAAAAGCCGCAAAACTTGGCATGCAGGGGGTTTCCTGCCTCGGCATAGATAAGTGGGCCAAGTACTGGTGGTTTAACAGCCACGGAAATTACTGTACAGGCTAGCAGCGAAATAGCTGACGGCATGCAGGTTGTATCTGGCGCCTGGTTCAGGGTGAAGAGGTTCTCTCCCGTCTTCCAAGTTCCTGCTCAGTCAATCCTCTGGTTTCCAGGGCAATCAATGTTGGCAGAAATTTCTCACTCCTTTTTTTGAGACCAAAAAAAAAAAAAAAAAAAAAGCTGACGGCATGCAGGTTCATCCATGGGCCGCACCACAATTTCAGGCCTGCGGCTGATGTATGGGCCAAGTACTGGTGGTTTAATCTGATTCTCTTTGCTAGTGGGACCTGGCCCCCTGCCCTGAAGTAAGTCCTTGTGCTAGTGGAAAGGTTACCTCTTTTTTTTTTGAAGGAACAACCCGAGTGGATGCTAGGGGTGCTGGTACGAGCAGGCACCACTAGCATTCTAGTGAAACCCTCTTCTTATCAACAGTTATGTGCATGTCACATTCAGGCACATAGCTGGGCAGAAAAAAGAAATAAAAATGACGCGGCTTTTTTTTTTGTGTGTGTGTGGTCGGATGGACCAACGGATCAGATACTGCCCTTTTTTTTTCTTTTTTTTTTTTGGAACAGATACTACAATTGAGCTTCGGCTTTTTTTTTTGTGTGTGTGTGGTCGGATGGACCAACGGATCAGATATTGCCCTTTTTTTTTTTTTTTTTTTTTTGGAACAGATACTACAATTGAGCTTTAGCCAAAGGGCCGAGAAAGGTAACGAATTGGGCCTGGCTCCACTGCTATCTGGATGTGCAAAATGAGAATGAACCTTCCTCTAGAACACCGCCATATTTCTCTTCTTTTGTGCACGTGGAGAGTAGGGGNAAAATGAGAATGAACCTTCCTCTAGAACACCGCCATATTTCTCTTCTTTTGTGCACGTGGAGAGTAGGGGAGTGAGGCCAAATGACGCGTTATGGAGCACCAAAAAAAGCGAACATAAGTAGGCATCCTGTCCTAATCAGATTTATTACAATGATTACAACATGATTGCGCTGGAGATTTGCTTATTAACACGGGTTTGACAGTTGTTCACGCGGGTTGGATTAAGAGTAGTTGAGCAATTGGCCTCACGTACGTGCCTGGGCAAGCTTGGGGATCTACCTGCTAGAGATAACCCGTTGGCCCTCCAAGCCAGCGTTGGCAGGACCTTGGTCAAGATTGTTGGTTGGTATGCAGCAAAGATATTGGCCATTAGACACCACTAATGTGGGGTGGGAGGGGGGTAGGGGGAGGTGCGAGTGACTGGCCAAAGATGCTCGGCACTAGCATTGCCGGTTTCCCCCGTCGGCAATGCCTGATCACCCCTCAATGCCTGATCACCTCTCATCATCGTGATGAGGGGCTGATACAATCCTTGCTCTCGCACCACTGCTGTGGTGCCAACCTACCCCGTGGGCTGGGGAGAGTTCCAGGTTGGGTTGGTGTTCCCCCGTACTATATATAGAGTAGCGAGGGGAGGAGATAGACAAGGAAAACATATATACAAAAGAAGATTGAGAGAAGAATATAGATTAGTTTTATAAAAAAAAGGAAGGGAAAACAAAAAAGAAAAAAAAAAGCCCCAAATCTTCTTTGTTTTGAACAGGGAGTAAAAACAGGAGGAGATTCATGACACTAGCAGCTCCATGGGACGACAACGGAGCCCGGGCTGAGACAATAATGACCACAGCCCCAGTGAACAACAAACAGCAATCTCTGTGTTACAAGATGTATCAATGGGATGCTGGACCCGGTTTCCAGAAGGTGCCACTCCCCACCAGTAGATGGAGCAGCCCGACAGATAAGGCCTCAATTCTGACGGTTCTCTTACCACCGCGAGGATAGAGGGCTACTGCAAGAGCTATTTTCGTCAAAAAAGAAAAAAAGAAAAAAAAAAAGAGGAGATTCAGTATGCAACAGCAGGAGACCCTGAGGAATGGCCACATCTTCTGCAGTGTGGAAACAGCAAATCAGGCTTGGGATCCCTGCTCCACTCACCAACCTCGTGTTTTGGTGAGATTCGGGTCAGTCAGTGACACGTCAATGTTCGCCGAACTACCCCGTTTAAAATCCCATGCAGCACCGCTCACCAAACATTCCTGTTTATTTTGGAGCTCAGGGGGAAAGTATTCTCTTTCTTGTGTTTTTTTTTTTTTTTTTTTCCCTTTTTTTCAACCACTAGTACACGGCTCCAGCCTTGCAGTCGGAAACTTGTCGCCACAAGAAAAGGAGGCCAAATGCTGGGCCTGCCGTTGATAAATTGGATAGGCGGTCGCGTTTTTGTTTCGCCCCTCCAGAATTAGCGATGTCAGGCCCGCGTCCCAGGTGCCATGTACTGGTGCTTGAGAGAACAACCTGAGCGGATTGTGGGGGTGCTGATAAGAGCAGGTACCACTAGCACTCACGGGTAGGCTCCATCTACTGGTGGGGACCAGCACCTGCTGGAAAGCGGGGGGAGGCTCCATCTACTGGTGGGGACCAGCACCTGCTGGAAAGCGGGTCCAGCGTTCCCTTGGACATTGTAGTTATTTGTTCGAACAGACATGTAGTAGTAGTGACAGCAAGCTGCTGGACTCACCTACAAAGAATGGGGTAGAAGGACACAGCAGCCTGAGTGGCTTGTCTATATGACAACCTAAGGAAAGTGATAGTATAGACAGATCTCCTGTGCTGCTACATCCCATTCATTCAGCAAACAGCCTCAAGTAGAGACCGCTATGGGGATGCTAGACCCAGTTTCCAGCAATCGGCCAAAGCAGGGTAATGGCCCCACTATTTTTTTCTGGGTTGAATTGTGAAGTCGCCCCCGGGGATGGAGGGCCCGGCCGCCTCGCCCAAGCCTACAACTCATCCCAGGGTAGGGGCCTGCTAGATAAAAAGAGCATCTGTTGGCGCCCCAAGTAGCAGCGCAGAACCGGCAGTTCCCTGGCCTCTCACCTGGTCCAGGTCCTACAATCGCCAACATTCTCAACTTTCTCAACTTTCTGCTCGTTCTCAACTTTCTCAAATTTCTTCTCGTTCTCAACTTTCTCAACTTTCTCAACTTTCTCCGAGCCCGCTCAGTCAACCCCCGGTTTCTCAGGGCAGTCAATGCTCAGTCCAGTTGATGTAGCTCAGTGGTTAGAGCACCGGTTGGAAATGCGCATTGTCCTATGAGGTTGTGGGTTCAAAACTCAATTGCAGCCTCGGGCAAGGACACCGGCAGGGCGTTAGTTTGACGCACGGCTGGACACACACCCCCTTGGGCTGATGCAGGTAAGTTATTACAGACACTGCCTGCGCACCACCCAAGGGTTTGTCCGGGTTGCAATATGTCGGCTTCTACCTACGCGAGTTACTGGAGGACATTGGCTACTGGTTGCCCTGTTGATCTCCCCCATCATCTGTCCCCCATCATCTCTCTCATACACGGTTGGCTATCCTAGTTTCATACAGCACATCCAAGGTTCGAGTCTGGCATAATTGTCATACACATATATATACTCAAAGTGTCACACGGTTCTTGCTACCTATACGCCTACACACACTGCTTACACATACAGACAGGTGTTACAACATAGATAGTCACACATCTGCATACTAGCGTTACGACATATCTGCATACTAGTAGAATAGGGTGGGGGAGACCGATTCCTGTCATGGGCTTGTCATGGGTTCAGGCCAGGCTACGAGGAGTCTACTCTGGTCTATGCAAGCTCTTGGCTGTGATTCGGTTCGTCGGTATGGACCGATAGTGATACCGATTGTGCCTGACGTCTGAAGTCCCCGAGTAACAACGCTTGCGCGATAAGGATTCCACTAAGGCTGGGTAGAGGTAGAACTGTCCAGTCCTGGTGCCTATAGCTACTGTTCGGTCTACGTCGCCCTCTGAGGAATAGGGTGATTGTCCTGAGTGCTTGTATCACTCAGGTAGGATAGTAGGTGTAGGGGGTGCGTTAGGAGAATTGAAGTGAGGTAGGGTTGGGAGGCAGTCCTACCGTCGCGCATCAGGGTACCCACTAGCTGGTTGAGCTGGAATAGTACCACGAAGGTGTCCCCTCCTATATCAGAATAGGTGGGAGCCATGAGGCCGCACCTGGCTGGGGGAGTGGTCCATGATTGGCGCCAGTGGAATACCACCAACTCAGGAATAAGGGCCTCGCCACACCACAGTCGAAAATGCGATTTTCGACAGTTTCTATTCGCCACACAGGCTGTCGAAGTCCGAGACGGGAAGAAAATTCGCCAGTTGTGAGAGAATGCTTCTCGACACCTCCTGTCGAAAGTTGTTGAATCCCCAGCCTGCTACTCCGATGCTTTCGACAGTCCTCGGCTTCGCCGTCGACTTCGCTTTGAAATTTGGTGAGTGGGGGTAAGGTCGGTATGGACTAATGCTTGTCGTACGCACAGGTGCGTTCATCTTTTTCCATCTTGCTTTCACAAGTGCGTGCACTCTAGAGTGCTGTGTGGCTAAAAGGGGGCAAACTGTCGAATGGAGGCTGTCAAATTTGTTCTGACAGCCGTCAATTTTTTTTGCCTTTCGACTGTGGTGTGGCGAGGCCCTAAACCTCCCCATGAGAACTTCCGATTCGGTTGCCAGTAATAATACTGGGTAGGTTGCCTACTGGGAAGTCTCCCTCTGGGACTCCAATGACAGTACCCACCTGGGTCGATACCCGGCCTCTATAACAACCTGGGCTTTAGAAGGAAAAAAAAGGGCAAAAAAAGGGCAACGGCCTTGAGATATAGTCATTATTTGAGCTGACCGGCCCTGAGAATTGCAGTATATTACTCATCTGCTTCCAGTGGAGTTTGAACTCAGGTCCGTACTTAAACAGTTCAGCGGTGTGCCAACTGCCAGGCAAGTTGGTGGGCAGTCAATGCTGGCGGGCATAGATCAGGAACTTGCGATATTCCATGTTTTTTTTTTTTTTTTTTTTTTTTTTTTTTTNTTTTTTTTTTTTTTTTTTTTTTTTTTTTTTTTCCCACTTTGATGTCCTTTTATATTGAATCATATAAGCCGAGGCCTGGGACCTCACAATTCTACCAAGATGCTGAGGCCCTTACTCAGCTTAGGCTCGTGCTGGAAAGCAGGTCCAGCCTTCTAGCTCTACAAGTTCCTCTCTTTCTAAGGATAGATCAACTCTGTAAAATAAGATATGAAGTCACTGATTCTATCCTACCAACCAGAAGCTATCGGTAGGAATGAAGCAAGTCCCTAGTTGAGTATGGTCGTGCTGGTATACAGGTCCAGCATACACAGTACTGAATGTTAAACAGTATCCTTGCTCAGACTGCAGACCCACTGCTGGAAAACAGGTCCAGCGTCCTTGCACTAAGAGTATCGGACTTTCAAATGTCAAACCAGGTTTGCAAAATGAAGCCACTGGTATTCTAGTAGTATTCTGAATCTTAGCCATCCAGGAGTTATTGGTCGGAGAAAGGTAAGTCTCCTAGCTGAGTATGGGAAACATGAGACTTGTCCCTTTCATCGCACATCAAGCGAGAAAGGAAGAGTTTACCGTCAGAGGTTATCCCTACCCACTGAAAGGGATATTCCCAGTGCCTTGTGTATTTTGCAGGACCGTCAACCCGCATTGTCCTCTTCTGTCTGGCTTTCCTGTATTCCGCTAGGATCAGTGTACGAACCGAGAATCTGAAGCTGTTCCTTAGAGCCACATCCGCAGTAACTTTCCCATTGAAGTGCCTGTCTCTCCTTGCCAACCACAAGATCCAACAGGCGATGGCATGGAGTTTCAGGGCGGTACCTTTTCCAATAGAGATGTTTCAAGTTTGTACTTCGAATCCTGTGACTAGGAAAGTTTCGTTCCAAACGGAGGAGTCTCCATAGGCCTTTCTCCATAAATCTCGTAGCCAATCCCGAAAGCCCCGTGCCACCACACATTCCCACCACAAATGTGCAGAGGATTCGACTCTGGGATAGGGACACTTCTCGCAAAACACATTGATCATTTGCATCCCCTTTTCTGCACACCATTCTGCTGTGGGGACGCATGAATGCATATGCATCCATTGTAGGCCTGCCACTTTGATTTCCGTGATTCCCTGTATCATCTGACAATATAAAGGGAACCAAACTGTTGAAAATCTGCATAAATTCATAGTCTGTGTTCTCTTGTTCCAGCCTTCCAGGAAGACCAGGCCTGGGCTTTTAGTGTCGGGGCCTTAGACTGCATGCTATACCCTACCCTTGGTCTGTAGTTCTCCAGGGGAATAATCTCAGTCTCCGCGGTCTCCGCAGTTCTGATCCACCCAATCCGTGCACAGTCTAGACATCCCTCCCCTAAAAGGGATGGTGAATAGATCCGCCTTGCCTGTCGCAGGCTGTCAGTGGTAAGAGAGGTTTGTATCTTGTCCGCTTGACCCAGTCTATCCTTTGGTGTAGACTTTAGAGGCCTTCAGCCACATAGGTAGTTCGATGTGTTAATCCGCGCCTAACAAGACGGAATTTTCCGATATAACGAACCTTAGCATGGCGTACTCTGTTTCTCAATATTGAAGTCAACACTCAGAGGTAAAAGACAAGAGGCGGTATATGTGAAATCTTCTCTAGCATAGAGAAAACTTCACTCAATTCCCTGTGGGACAAGGGGCAGTCCAGAGAAGTAAGTTCATTGAATTTAACTTCTCTCTTGTTGCCCGTCTGTATCTGAAGTTGTTCGCCCAGTGCCTCCCATGATCCTGTCTGGAAGGTCCCCTCTCCCTTTGTTTCCAAGATGTGGATAACTACCTTCTCTTGTTGTGTATCCTCCCACCATGTATCTTCAAACCACTCGTCTCCTTCCTGCATCAGGTACTGCCGCCAATGTTTTTGTGCATGTGGGACCCCGGACTTGGTTTGCAGCAGGTGATTCCCCCCGACCAATAGATGGGGCCCTCCGCGCAAACACTAGAGGTGTCTTCTCTTACCAGCACTCTAGTGGATGACGGGGTCGTCTTTCGTTAAAATAAAAAGAAGAAAAAACAAAAGGCCGTTCCCAGCCTCAGTTTCCATTATGGGCCTGGCCACACCACTCTCGAAATGTGAAATGTGGCCGGTGCATCTGGCCATTTTCTAGCCGGAAGTTCATTCTCATTTTGCACATTTCGAGAGTGGTGAGGTGAGAGGAGAAGACAAAAAAAGACTAGTGAGAGGATGCGAGAGATGAGGACTAGCAAGGAAAATGAGATAGATGAGAGAAGAATATAGCTTTTAAAATRAAAAAGAAAAAACAAAAAAAGAAACAAAAATCTAAATCTGGTTGCGAGATGTGGAAACATTCGATGATCCTGTCCCAAAACAAACGAAAAAAAAAAACAAAAAAACATTCGATGAGCATTCACCAGCCCCCCTGCCTTCCCAGCTGGCAGCACAACATTTTGCCAGGCTTGTCACCGAAATAGAGAGCGACGAAGACAGGCTGGCATTCCGCCACAACAGCGAGTCGGTGCACACGGACGGTCTGGACCGGTTTGTTTTCTAGCGGATGTCAGTTAGTTACCAATTCACTGACGTGACTCAGCAAATCTGACCTGCTCCTTGCAGCCGGGGGGAACGTTTCCATGGCCGGACAATTGCTGGTCCAGAAATAGGGAGTCCGCTGTCATGGTGCACCCTATCCCACAGCACTACTCCAAAAGGTTTGGGTCAAAACGTGTGGGAAGCCCTAAATCCAAATTTCAATCATGTTTTTTTTTTTTTTTTTTGCAATGGTACTATGTATTTCTTTGAAAAATAATTTGAGGACGGGGACCTCACAATTCTACCCGCGGATGACATTCTGGGACCATTACCTTTTTTWTTTCTTTTTTTTTTTGAAAAAAAAAACACGGCCCCACCAGTGTTAGTGCTGCTGATAGGAGCAGACACCACTAACACCTGGGGAGAGGTTCCATCTATTGGTGGGGAGCATCACCTGCTGGAAAACGGGTCCAGCGTCCCCTATACAGAAAATGAGAATGTCTGTGAAAAGTAGTAGTAGTGTGGGAGTAGTGACCCTGAGGTCTGCCAGCATTGATTGCCCTGCAACCCAGGG
>BFEA01000759.1:160973-172063 GCA_003427395.1 Chara braunii | reverse complement strand
GGGGGGGGGGGGAGGGACGGGGGTACGACGTTTCGGAAACAGATGGGAATGTAATGAAGACTACAGACGCTGAATATTTGATGACCGTGCAAAGAAAGTTTGAGGGTTCTATTTTTAATACTGCTGTATACATTCCACAATCGTTGTGCGTAGTCCGTCCAAGGCTGCTACGTCTACCGATACGTTTCGTCATTGTCTACTGTGCTTTTAGGTTCGAAGACAGCACAAATATCCAATAATGAGTAGCCGCAGCGAGGGTTGCCAAAACGTTTCTCTGCCGTTGACACAGAAGGCGCAAGGGATAATGCCTCCTGCGATTGTTATCAGCTGCGAGAGTCGCTCCCCGACCTCGCCACTCACACCGTCCAAGCGTGGCGCGGGACCACTCTACCCCATTAGGCCGTGGAAACGAAACGACGTCCGTGTGCCACATTTGCTTACCTCTAATAATGTCGTCGGTCGTCTTAGTCTTGACGACATAATGAACAATGTTCTTCCTGTATGTAGGCATGGCCCACAAACCGTTGACCGTGGACACCCTGTGACGGATAAACCAACTGCTGGTTCGGTTACTGAACAAGATGGCAAACAGCACAGTCATAAGTTTGAGGAGGCAGATTGCGTTTACGAGGGACGGTGCACTCCTCCGTCGCATCCAGTGTCGCCAACAAGAAGCGCTGACACTTGCGACCATCCGCGACCTCCGTTGACCGGAGGGCAAGGGAAGCGAAAATACACATACAGGAACAGGAAAAGAGGATGTAGCGAGTCCACGTCCGCCTTCGGGCGCCGATGCAGTCTTGAGGACTGCGAAACAGTTTTGAAAAAAAGATGTTGCAGGAAATCTGGATGCCTTCAACGGCTGACCGCGCACGACATTCAGAAATGTAGACGTGAGTACCGTGCGCTTAGAGGTTGTGATAGTCGCAGGTGGTGGATATCTAAATTGCAAAACTTCACCTCTCTTGTTGACCGGAAACCATCCGTGAAACCAATAGTGCAATTGAGCACGATCTGCGTTAACGCTTGGTGCCTCATTTTAGGGATTGGGAGTAATACGTTGAAACGACACATAGACGATGTCGGCGACGGAACGATGGATGTCGCTCACGGCCATGAAGAGCGCCCTAAGACGAGCGCGAGATACGCCATTACGTGGTCGGCATTCGAAGACATCATCCTCAACGAATCAGACCCGATGCCGGACCAAACAGAGACGGGCCCGCTTTTTGAGATTCGAAACCGCATCCGTTTTTCTTCCGCGTATGCCACGAAGAGAGATGTGCATCAGAGCATCGAAAGAAGACTTCAGAAAATCGGTGTCGCTTGCTCGTCGTATCAGGTCTTCTGCAAAATGTGGCGTGATTTTTTCTGGCAGGTTCGTCTAGCTCGAGCTACCGATCACGCGAGGTGCAACGAGTGTATTAGTTTGACCACTCGCATCGAGGGCGCCCTCCTGGGCCCAAGGCGCCAACTCATGGCACGACATAAATACCATTTAGCTCTTCAAAAAGCGCATCGCAAACTCTACAGCGTTTGGTCGGCGGAGTCGCAGTTCAAAAAGAGAGGGAGCTTGTGCATCATCATAGACGAGATGGATCAGGCTAAAACAACGATTCCCCATGCGGCGCGCAGGCGGTTGTCGAAAGAAATGGCGAACAACACTATAATGAAAACAAACCTCACCGGTCTGATTGCGCATGGCAGGAATCCCTCGCTCTTCGTTCACACCTGGTTCCCGTACTTGTCGCACGGTTCGGATTCCGTAGTCACATTGATTGCGATGTTGCTTAGAGAGGTGCAGGCGCGAGATGGGGAGCTCCCTCCTCTGTTGAGGGTGCAAGCGGATAACTGTGGTGGTCAGAACAAGAATAGATATGTGTTTGCCTTCCTTGCGTTGTTAGTGAAGTTCCGTATATTCAAGGAGGTCCTAATGGGATTCATGATTGTCGGTCATACCCACACGGACATCGACGCAAAGTTCCGTTTGTTTGCCAGGAAACTCAGCGGTTGTGATGCTTACACCATGGATGAGCTGTTCTCCGTGTTGCAACGTTCTTGTGAGGAGCCGGTAGATTGCACGCATATCACGGAGATGGTAGACTGGAAAACCGTTGTGTCCCCTTACCTTGATCCAAAGATTTCCGGTCACTCCACGCCACACCTTTTCAAATTTTACATGGATGGGGATAACTCTGCGATGGTGTACAAAGAGTACTGCAACAAAAAAAGGTGGGAGCCTAAGACGGGGCCTGTGTACTGGTTCAAAAGGAACAAGGACAACAGTTGGGCAGGACCGGAATGGGGGTTCCAGCCTTGCCGTGAGTCGCCCAATCCGAATTGTGGCGACTTCGTTAGCGGCAAGGCAGGGCTACGACTCCTGACGAAATCTTGGGAAGATAAGATTCACGAATGGGAAACCCAATCTATAGAGGACAGGCAACAGAAAAATGACAGATTGCAATACTGGAAAGATCGCCTACATGAGTTCGATTGCATTGAAGCCGAGGAGACGGGGACAGTCCCTCTTTCGACGGCATTCTGGCCGAACCCAAGGGCTGACAAAGCTGACTCCGAGCCCGTAGCTGCTCGCAAGCTGGCGGTGCCTGTGAGAAAACCGTGTTTCGTGGGTCAGAAGAAAGATGCTCCAAAACCAGAATTCGACCCTTGCGTGGCGGTCGACGTTAACTATTTCGTCGGGCTCAGGGCTCCGGACGACCACGTCGCGCAGGGGTGCACGTTCTGGGTGGGGCGAGTCCAGAAGAAGGACGAAGGCCGCATCCTTGTTCAATATTGGAAGCCTTGTAGCCGCGAGCGTAATCTACGTGAGCTGTATTCAAATGCATAGAACAAGAATTGGAGGGAGGAGACTGAGTCTGAGCCTGGATGGCAGGACTTGAAAAGCGTCGCTTGGGCTTGGGCAAGCAACAAACGGTCGGCAGCCGGGATGAGAATCCGAAAGACCGATGCCATGAAGGCACAACAATCACTCGCCGCTGCCGACACACTCGTTTGTCCTGATATGCTGGCTCACGCCGATGAAGCATCCTCGTCTTCCATGTACCTGTCGGGACAAGAAGACGAGGACTGATCGTCTTCATCTTCATCGTAAGTCGGTGTCGCGATCTCGACACGACGATCGAAATTATCTTAGACAAACGTGGGAGCGTCGTTTTGGAAACACCACACCCTCTGCGCTCCCCTACGGCTCCCTCCCCAATTCAACACAGGGAGGGGGGTACGACGTTTTCAAAACGCCGTACCCCATCGACACTGTCCCTGTGTAGGGACGAAACGAGTACGGCGTTTTCGAAATGCCGTACCGCCCTCCTGTTGTCGGAAAGCGGAGAGGGGCGACAAGCATGGGGTTGTCGAAACGCCTCGCCCGTGGGCGCTGTTCGCGTGCGGGGCCGGGGTATGGCGTTTCGGGAACGCCGTACCCCCTCGGCTGATTCTCCTAACGCCATGCCCCCCTCTTTCTTGATTCAGGAGACTCCTCGTTGTAGCCGTGAGCGCGGTGAGCGGCCAGTAATTGGCAGACGCATGGAAACTGAACGCTCGGAAGGTGAAAATAGAGTCATTGTAGAAGTGATAATGACTGCAGTGCAAATCTCTTTGTGTGCTGACATTACTGCGTGTACACGGTCGCTTGTTGTTATTGCTGCGTGTACGAGTTTGCTTACCGTCCGCTGACATGTGTCGTTTGCCGTTATTGTCGGCAGGCATATCGGTAGTGTAGTTTGTCGCCGCGGATATTTCGAGGTATGGACGAGGACTGCAGTCTTAGTAACATTGCAAGTGCGTGGGGAACACCCATACGCTATGTCGAATGTATTCCGCATCGTTACACGCAACAAATGATTGCAGTCGGTATGGGCACCAGCGACGAGACATCCTTTTGTCCCACGTTTGACTTGTGGTCTCCACATCTGCAACGCAAACTCTCGAGGATGGCGAAGACATGTGATCCGGATGGCCAGTATTGGAAACTCGGTGCGCCACGGTGGAATAATTTTTTTTACGGATGCGGATCGATATATGACCGATATAGGGCATGCACTTATGGAAAAATATTATGCATTGCATATGAGGCACGTCACGGGTTGACGTATTGCTGTAAGCGTATCGAGCGACAAAAGACGAGGCACAATCTAATGCATAAGATGGATTGTGCCATGTTCTGCATGGAAAACGCATTGTCTCGGCACGCCTGCCGTTTCTGTAATGTCATTCGAGATGCGATGATAAAGTTTGTAGGGAGGAGGATCAATTGCCGGAACAGTTGCTGTGAAGGTGCTACACTCTTCCAACAACGTTGGACATTGAAACCAGCATATACCTAAAGAAGACTAAAACAAAAACCATTGTCGATGTGAAACACTTGTTTCGGCACATGAACGGGACATACAGATACGTGCCACACGCCATGACGGGCAACGTTGCGGGAGGTCCGAAGAAAAGAAAAACAATACCCTATGTGACTGGAGATCACGAGGAGTTGGACAAGGATGAAGTGGCGTAAGATAGTTTCAATACCCATCGCAGGCATGCTTACGGTTGTGTATGTGTTGTATACAGAAGTTGTATCACGTGATCCTTCGAGTGGCACGATGGACAACGACCACAACAAGCGTCTGCGTCGATTGGACGATGACACGATGTTGAGGATAGTAGAGGCACTTCGAGTCGATCCATGGTTGAGCGTCCTGCCATGGCGAGGAAGAGTTGGGAACTGGAGGGAAAACGATTGGGATATTGCAATGATAGAATGTTAATGGGCACACGATTTCAGATTTGCTAACGAGATGGAATGAGGCCGACTCATCGAAATATGTCCTGCCTCCCTGCAAACAGCGTACGTACCAGATTACGCAGACATTCACTGGATGTACGACCACACGGACACTTATGACCTAATGGTATCTGCTACGAGCCAAGATTAGAACAACGAGTGTTGCGAAGAGGACGGAGCAAGCTTTTGCAAGATCGTAAGGATATCACCTCGCACATGGCCGAAGCGGTTCAGAAACGAGCTGCGAGGGTGTGGAGGATTGTGCAACAGAATCGCATCTTACCCCGTGCGGAATGAAGCGGAGACAATCGGTCAGCGTATATCTTACAGCTCAGTACGGATTTCCTTAAACGATGCCGATTTATCCAGAGTCAATTGTGTAGCATGCACAACCAAGGGCGGGAGGTTAGTAGAGGCAAGATGCGAAGCAATGTGGAGTGCGGAGGACTGCGACATTTCAATGTTTAATGTTAAAGAGTCAGTCGAAGAAGTAGAGGACAAAATATGCACCGTGAGAGATGCTATCGGCATCGCTCTCGCTGGTACACACAGCTTCGTGACTATGACATATATATCGTCATTCGATAGGGACGACGATGATGAGCCCGAGGGTTTAAAAACGCTCACGTTCGGCTCACCCCTGCACGGTTTGTATAGTTATGAACGCAAACGTGTTCCGCGCATAGTCTGAGATGATTAGATGGTTTGGCATACCTAAACATGTATCATAAGCGAGAGTTAGGAATTGAGAAAGTGTCGTTCTATTAGGCTCGAGAACGACATTTAATGCATGGTGTGGTGATTGTACAATATTCGTACACCAAAGTGTACAGGGATACTCGTCTACCTTGATGCATGGCATTAGCGATTAGAAAATCTATTTCGACAAGCGACGAAGATGACACATCGCACGTCCGTTTGTATCGTTCGCGTGTGTGCGATATGTAGGGTGTGTAATGTCGTCCACATYGGCAACAAGCGAAACTATGAGTTCGGAGGAAYWCTCGCTCTTAGCGCAGCCGTTTCCTCCTTGTGCGAAATCGGTGCGGCATCACAACGGTAAAACGTGGCTCACCGGAGAAGTGCGCTTAGAGGAGTTCGAAGAGGACCCATGGATGACCGTCGTCCCATACACCAACCGCCTTCTTGACAGACGGCTCGATGGTAATTGGAAGGCGATGGAGTCTGCATGCCCTTGGGCAAGCCATTACAAGTTTGCTAATATGTTAGAGTTCGGGAACCTTGTTCCATTGCCCGAAAGTGTCATGAAGTCGAAGTTCCTCGTCCGCGTGCGTGAGCGGGGCTACGTGGAGCGATGTAACAGCCGCCTTGACTGCGAGTACATCACATCCTCGCCACGCACTTGGGGAAGTGCACAAAAGCAAGAGTTGGTGGATTGCGCTAGCCACTGTAAATTCTTGGAACAGTACCCACTCCGGTTCCCAGGGACTTATCCGCAAGTTGTGCCATATTGTTGTGTGCGATTGACTATTAGCGGATGTCCTTTGGCCAGAGTGCTATGTGTGGCTTCTGCAAACAAAAGTAGGAAGCTCGTGGATGCAATTGTGTGTGTTTCACGCAACAAGTTGCGTATGGATAGGTCGAGGTTCATTGCAGTGCTGTATCGTTGCGGTCCAAATGGGCAGTCGGATGTGGTGATAGCGGGTCAGGTCAGAGATTATCCATTGTGGCACAAAGTGGAACAAAAAGTGTCCAACATACGAGACAGCATAGGGAAATCGTTAGCACGACCAGGGGGTTTTGTTAGGATGAAATACACGTCTGTGTTTTCGGAGATTGCGACGGTCGAGCACCCGCAAAATCACGTATATGGATCGTCTATGAATGTTATGTATGGCTTCGGCCCACGACCTCGTCCTCAGGAGAAGCCGTATTTCACCAGATYYAGACGAGCTCTCAGACAGCRTGCTTAGGGGATAGTGTAGTCTTAGTAGGCTGAGGAATGAAAGTTGAAGCACGGTGTGGTTATTGTACAATATTCGTACACAAAAGTATATAGCGATACTCGTCAACCTTGATGCATGACATTAGCAATTAGGAAATGTATTCGACAAGTGAAGAAGATGACAAATTGGACGACTGTTTGTATCGTTCATGTGTGTGCGATTTGTAGGGTGTGTGATGTCGTCGATAACTTCAACAAGCGGCACAATACGTTTAAGGGGACACCCGCTCTTATCGATGTCGTTTCCTCCATGTGCTAAATCAGTGCGACATGACAACGGTAAAACGTGGCTCGACAGCGATGTGCGCATAGAGGACTTCGAAGAGGACCCATGGATGACCGTCGTCCCATACATCAACCGCCCTCTTGACGGGTGGCTCGATACTCATTGGAAGCGCATGGAGTCCGCATGCCCTTGGGCTAGCCATTACAAGTTTGCTAACATGTTGGAGTTTGGGAACCTCATTCCGTTGCCCGATAGTGTCATGAAGTCCAAGTTCCTCATCCGCGTGCGTGAGCGAGGCAACGTTGATCGATGTCGCAGTCGCCTCGACTGCGAGACCATGACATGCTCGCCACGAACATGGACATATGCAGAGAAGGAAGAGTTGATGGAATGCGCTCGTCACTGTCCATTCATAGAACAGTACCCGCTCCGGTGCCCAGGGACTTATTCACAAGCAGTGTCATATTGTTGCGTGCGATTGTACATTACCGGTCGTACTTTGGCGAGAGTGCTATGTGTGGCTTCTGCGAACAAAAGTAGGAAGCTCGTGGATGTCGTTGTGTGTGTTTCAACTAACGAGTTGGGTACGCGTAGCTCTAGGTTCATTGCAGTGCCGTATCGTCGCGGTCCAAATGGTCAGTCGGATTTGGTGATAGCAGGTCAGGTCGGAGATTATTCAATGTGGCATGAGGTGGAAGAAAAAGTGTCCCATATACGAGACTGCATAGGGAAATCGTTAGCACAACCAGGGGGTTTTGTTAGAATGAAATACATGTTTGTATTTTCGGAGATTGCAACGGTCGAGCACCCGCAGATTCACGTATATGGATCATCTATGAATGTTTTGTATGGTTTCGGCCCACGACCTCGACCTCAGGAGAAGCCGTATTTCACCAGGACCGGACTGGTTCTCAGACAGCGTGCTTAGGGGAAAAAATAATGAAAATCAAAATCAGGCAATACGGGGAAAATTTGATGGAAAAATAAAAAAAGTGATACACAGGGGGAGGGAAACGAATAGATGGTGACGCACAATTACGAATGTTTCATCGATGGAAGGTGTGAAAGAGGTAAAAGTTGTATCACAGGCATATGGTAATGTGTTCATGCATAAACGTGCATGCATTGGTTAACTTGCGTGYAATGTGTAGGGYGAAAAATGACGTCGACAACGTCGAYAAGCCTCAATGGAAGGCCCGAGGGACACGTGAGCTCCTCAAAACCATTTCCTCCTTGTGCGAAATCGATGCGGCATTATAACGGTCACACTTGGCTCYATGAAGCAACAAGAGAGGAATTCGAAGAGGACCCTTGGATGACCGTCGTACCGTACATGAATCAACATCTTGACAAGTGGTGCGATGGTAATTGGAACGCGATGGAGTTAGCGATCGGCCCTTGGGCAAGCCAGTACAAGTTCGCCAATATGTTAGAGTTTGGGCAGCTCATCCCAGTGCCTGATGATCTCCTGAAGCCAATTTTCCTCACCCGCCTGCGTAAGGAATACCGCCAAATCGACCGCTACAACAGTCGCCTAGACGTCCGGTACGTCACGAGTTCGCCACGAACTTGGCGAAATGCGCAGAAACAAGAGTTGGTGGACGTGGCTCGTCACTGTTCTTTCTTGGAGCAGTACCCACTCCGTAGCCCGGGAATATATCCACGAGTTCTGTCCTACTGTTGTGTGCGGTTCAGTTTTACCGGATGTGATTTCGCAAGAGTGCTTTGTGTAGCTTCTGCAAACAAAAGTAGGAAACTCGTGGATGCCGTCGCGCGTGCATCACGGAATGAGATACGTTTTCAGAGGCGAGAAGGATGGTGGTTGCCCAATTGCCATGGTGAAGATGGGCGGACAGATTTGGCGATAGCAAGCCAGGTGCATAATGTAGAGCAGTGGCAGCAACTGGAAGAGAGGGTGATTGCCATACGCGATGCGATAGGCAATTCCTTAGCACGACCAGGGGGGTTTGTCAGGCTGAAATACATGTCCGTATTTTCGGAGGACGCAACGGACAAAGAACCGCAGATCCACGTATATAGATCGTCAATGAATGCTATGTATGGTTTCGGTCGGCAACCTCGTCCGCAGAAAACCCTTTACGTCACAAGATCCGGACGGGTTAGCAGACCTCCTTCCTAAGGGAAAAGTAGTGACGATGTAATCATTGTGGAGGCGAAGCCTTGAGGGGAAGAGTTCTCGATGTATGAAAACAGAAATATCTCACAAATAGAACTTATATCTCTTACGGTATATGCAATGAATCTAAGTGTAATCGAATTGTAAATGTAAAGGGTAGGGACAAAGTTATGAAGTACTAAAGAGGGGTATGAGAGGCAGTAATTGCTAGAAACGATGCAAGATTCGATCGCACGGAGCATCTTCATGGTTGAACATTGTTTGAAATGTATAACAAACGACCAAATGTAAAATAGTAATAAGGTAATATGATAAAAAAACAGGAATTTTGATCGTCTACGGGGTAAACTTCCAGGATGGAAGCCGGTCAACCAAGCTTACATGGAAGCGGATCCCCTCATCAAGCTCCGTCGACAATTGAGGATCTAATTATTTTAGGGACTAACATTTGGTCGGTCGATATCATCGAAGAATTTGAGAATTATGGTTACATGAATGTCGAAGAAGAAGTTGGGTCTGATGGAGAGCTTCTGCCGATCATGGGTATCGTAAACGGAGAGGAGACAGTCGTCGTTGACAAAGGATCGAATGTTTGGTACCTGTACACTACGTTGGATGAAGCGAGCGTCATTATGTCAACAAAAGACGTTGTGGATCCTTTGGAGATGATAACAAACTGGAGGGAGGTATGCACGAAACACGACAAGGATGCGAAAGACAAATTTGAACAAAAAGTTTGCGCGTGGCGTTGCATCGGGAGAAGAGCATTGCTCGCACCGGTGATGATGGACTACTACGGTCGAATCCGAATATGGAACAGAGGCAAGGCCGTAGTGACACTTTTTACAACAGTGAAGATCACGGACACGACAATGAACATATTGTTCACTGCTCGGGAAGAATTTTGGGACTCTGAAGGTTCACGCAAACTCGAGCAGTTTCGGAATCGGTTAGAAATCGATGCGGCACTTAGGAACGAGGTAGTGTTCAGAGTTGACAGTTTGAGGCATGCGCAAATGCACCACCTTTATGATAAATGTGAGGAGATTGTAATCACAGTCGAGCACAGAAGATGTGACACAGATGAAGTGATTCGTTCGCAGCAATATCATCGATCGGGACAGAAAGAAGTGTCGTTAGTGGAAGGCAGGCGAAAGATCGTCATAGACTGTCCGTACTGTGAAAGTTTGAAGCACGGAAGGTACTTTTTACCTCTTATCCTTCGCGGGACACATGATGGCAGCCGGTAGCATAGCAGGTTTGTAATAGCCGACATGCGTTTCAGACATTGAAAGTCATTTTTTGAGAGCAATGGGGAGGAGGTAAACTGATCAACATTTTCACAGTTATGTATTATTAGTTTTATAGTGTGTTTTTTTTTTCGTTTTTTTTGCGTGGTGTGCAAAAACGTATCTTTGAAATACGAACAATGTTTCCAACTTTGATGGTCGAGGTGAATGTGGACGTATGCGCCGATTAAAAAAACTGTGGGCTTATTTATACTTTCATCTTCGATATGTGACGAATGACAATAGTAATGCTTTCAAAATGTTGCATTGACTTGGGAACTTCATGTTTTCAAATATTTGATGATTGTACGTGATCGATGTTGCAGGGCTATAGCGATCGATAATAACAAAAGGGGAAAAAAGAAGAGGGTGAATCATTTACAAAAATGGCAACCGTCACTCGAATTGCAGTGCATGCAGGGGCAGCGGTTACCACATCCGGCGGAACATTTCCATATGAATACGAGTCGATAATCAGATGTGAAGGTCTTGGATGCAAGCTATTTGTTGTTGTCGTAAGGTTCACTAATATTAACGTATACGACGTGCGCATTTATGAGAGAAGAGGCCAACAGGCACAAGACCGTGACGTTGCACAATGCCATGAAACAGTTGTGCAAGTCCTCGAAGAAGAAAAAGCGGCATTGTTACGTCAGGGCATGACACTTGGAGGCTGGTCA
>BFEA01000759.1:108758-129880 GCA_003427395.1 Chara braunii | reverse complement strand
AGAGAGAGAGAGAGAGAGAGAGAGAGAGAGAGAGAGAGAGAGAGAGAGAGAGAGAGAGAGAGCTCTGCCTGTTCCACTAAGGGGCAACATCTGAATATTCCTTAGACTGATGGGGCAGCGGCAGTGACATTTGACACCCACCCACACACACACACACACACGTTGGACATTATTTGAGTATGGCTTAATCAGACGGACGGGGCAGCGGGGAAGACATCATTAGGCGGGGCCGAGACCTTTCTTGACGCTGGGACAACATTTGAATATGGCAGAGTAAGAGGGATGCGGGAGCGGCAGTGACATTGAAGAGAGAGAGAGAGAGAGAGAGAGAGAGAGAGAGAGAGAGGTCGTTTTTGCGAAGTAGATGGCAGAACGAGTGTAGGTATCTGAGAGAGGCGAGATTTCCAATCTGCGGCAGGGCAGCTAAGAGCCTCAGAGGCTGGACAGCGATGGGTATTGCGTCGTTGATGGGGTGTATAATGGTAGTGGTTTTCCTCTTGGCACCATCCGATGGCGTCAGCCAATCATGGAGATCATCATGGCAGATAGAAGACGGAGATGAGAGACGACGAGAGGGAGGGGAGGCATTGCGTCATTGGGATCCCGCTTGTGGAAGAAGTGGCAGGAAAGAAGGACAGTCGGGTGCTCGATGGCGATCCCGACTGTGGTTCTGGGGCCAAAAGCCGTCGGGATTGCATTGTGATGATGGGGGAGACGCCGAGGACGCGGCAATGCGCAGGCGGAGGACGGGGAGTGCTGCGGCTGCTGCCCCGTGTCAAGCGTTGGCCTCGGCTACTCGAGCCGCCGCAAGACATGGGAGAGAGCGGATGGAAGACAATCTCGGAGCGGGTGGCAGATATGCACGTGGTGATCCTGGTGGAGAGGAGGAAGGAGAACTGGGAGAAGGGAGGTGGTCGCTGTTGGGAGCTGAAGAACGAGCGGGGAAACGAGTACTGCGAGAAGATGATACGGAGATGGTGTTCAATGTTGCAGAAGCTGATGATCCGCCGGCCTTGGGAGAAATCATGGTAGGCGAGATGACGTGGGAATCCGATTCCAATTATCTGACTTCATCGGCACAAGGTGGAATGGGCGGCGGCGATGGGCGCTCGCGCATGTTGCCGGCCATGACTAAGAAGAAGAGAGCAGCAGCTGCAGGTGTAGGCTTCGCAGATGGATGGAGAACGGATAGCATTACAGTCGTCCCCCGAGTACAACGCACACGCATTACACCTGTATCCGGTCTGAAAGCTGTTGCGAATACAGATTTAACTACGGTGCCTTTTATTCAGGAGAAGCCAGTTAGTAGAAGTGGTAGCATCTCGAGTGGTAGTAGTAGTAGTAGTTCTTGTACTAGTAGTAGTTCTAGTAGTAGTTATAGTAGTAGTTCTAGTAGTAGTAGTAATAGCAGTAGTAGAAGTAGTAGTAGTAGTAGGAGGAGGAGGAGTAGGAGGAGTAGGAGGAGGAGTAGGAGGAGGAGTAGGAGGAGGAAGTTGAACGAGAAAGAGGGGCAGCGACAGCTGCAGCAGCAGCAGCAGCAGCAGCAGCAGCAGAATGATGTGGACGTGGAAATTATCTGGTTGTCCGACGAAACAGCCCTGGTGGGAGGGTTGTTGCTGATTAATAAAAGGGATACTATCTCAAGCAGTACTACCGGTAGTAGGAGGAGCACATGGAGTAGGAGGGGTGGGAGGAGTAGGATGAGTGGGAGTGGAAGGAGGAGGAGGGGTGGGAGGAGTACGTTGCTGATTAATAAAAGTGATACTATCTCCACCAGTACTAGTAGGACGAGCACAAGGAGTAGGAGGAGTAGGAGTGGGGATAGAACGTTGAAAGAGAAAGAGCGGCGTCATCAGCATCATGATCAGCGGCGGCGGGACCACCACCGGCAGCAAAATGAGGTCGAGGGGAGTAGGAGTATAAATAGAAATTTGGAAGAGAGAGAGCAGCAGCAGCGACAGCTCGACGATGTCGAGGAGAGTGGATATGGAAAGAGACAGTTGCAAGGGGAAGGTCAGCAGAACGAGGCCGACGAGGAAATCATCCGGGTTTCATTCGAGGGAAGTAAGAGTAGAAATAGACAGTTGGAAGAGAGAGAGCAGCAGCAGCAGCAGCAGCAGCAGCAGCGACAGGACGACGATGTCGAGGAGAGTGGAAGTGGAAAGAGAGAGTTGCACGGGGAAGGTCACCAGGATGAGGCCGACGAGGTAATCATCCGGGTATCAAATGAAACGGCCCTCGTGGGAGCCGTGACATCGACCCTGACGGCAGTCAAGTCGTCCGTGACGGTGATCGTGACAGCGCATTTGTCGTTCGCTGGGTGGAAGGAGGAGGCGGAGATCCGGCTGAATGTTGACGCCAACATTACTGTGATGGGCGACTGCGGACCACGACGCCGGTGTGTTATCACTGGCTGCATGAACAGGGGTTTCTGCTTCCGCCATGATGGGCAATCAGGATGGGGGTCTTTATCGTGGTATAATTTCGAGTTTCGGTCAGCGTGCCTGCAGTTCAACAACACGAGACTGGAGCTGCACAACTGCGCCTTTCGCAGCGGCTCGCACTTGTCCATCTCCTACCCACCCAGTCCTGGGAGAGATGGAGATGATGGCAGCGATGGAGGCGGCAGGGAAGGCGAGGAGGACGACCGGCTCGCTGCCGCCGCCGCTGGGTATCCGAGACGGGGGGTGGTGATAGACAGGTGCTTCTTCGCGGATCTCAGCGGCGGGCTGCAGTTGATGGGACTTCCCCGCTCCGTCTGCATCTCGCGCTCTGTGTTCGTCTCCAAAAACACATGGGAGATGGCGCTGACGATCTCTTGGACGGCCGTTAGGCGGGAAAAGATTGTACGAATCTTCGACTGCGAGTTTGGCCAGGTGGATTCTCTCGGTACGTTGAAGACCGGGAACATCAAACTCAGTGTCAATCCGACTTCAACCTCCTCCTCCTCCTCCTCCTCCTCCTCCGTTACCCGCTCCTCCTCGCCGTCCTTATCACCACCACAACCTCCTTCTCCTTCATCAGCTCATCAGTCGATGCCGTCGTCAATGGCTTGGGCAAGCGCCATGACAGCTGCTGGAGGCGCTCTCGCTGGTGGCGGCAGCGACGACGGGCTTTCGGCTATGGCCGGTGCACATAACACAACGATATCGTTCGTGAACTGTACGTTCCAAAAACTCGGATGTCATCACGCCGTCATTCGACTGGCAATGCACCCCTCCTCCTCAACCCCTTCCTCCACCCCTTCCTCCACCCCTTCCTCGACCCCTTCCTCGACCCCTTTACTACTGGACGAGGGGGTTGTAAGCCCTCGCGTGAGATTCTGCGGGGTGAAGTTCAAGAACGTGGCGGCGATGGCGGACGTCAACGACGCGGAACCTCCGCCGCCGCCGCCGCCGTCGGCGACGATGGATGGTGATCTGTCATCGTTATCATCACCTGAAGCCGTCGACATGGACGTTGATTTGTTCGATCCTGGAAATCGGACAGTGGATATTGCGCAATGCTCGTCCAGCAGCGGGGAAAAGATGATGGGTAGTGGTGGAGTGGTGCGCACGCGCGTCCGGAGGGCAGGAGGCGCTGAGCCGATCATTGATGTTGAGAACAACACCTCTGGTGCGTGTGCTGAGTGCAGCAGCTGTCTCGGTTCATGCTGCAATGGCACCCGGATCCCGATCGATGACGCAGCGGAAAGATGGCCGCTCGAACCGTACAACGATACGCCGTTGGCGCCGCGGGCGCAGGCGGCAGCGGGCGGGGCAGCGGGCGGGGCAGCTGGCGCTATTCCTAGCGCAGATGAAAAAGGCGGGAAACGAACGAAAAAAGGCGGCAAATGGGACGGGCGCGCGGGGAAAATAGCGTTGGTAGCGATCGCTGTTGCGGCGGGAGGCGTTCTGTTGATTGCCGCAGCAAGTCTCGGAGCGCTTGCCTGGCAGCGGCGGCGGCGGCGACGGGGCTCGGCGGGGGCGCACAGTTCGGACAGTCGGACAGGAATTTCAAAAAATCTCCCGCCAGAACTCCAGCGACTGCGGAGTTTCAGTTACGAAGAACTCAGCAAGGCGACGAACGGCTTCGTCACGTTCATTGGGAGAGGCGGAGGTTCTGATGTATATAAAGCCACGCTGGGAACCGGGGAGGTAGTGGCCATCAAGTCGCTGAAGCGAGACCGGTGGCGAAGCGAGCGGGAGTTCCTCCAAGAAATCAGCATTCTGGGACGCATTTCTCACAGAAACGTTGTCATGCTCCTCGGCTTCTGTAGTGAGAAGGGTCGGCATTTTCTAATCTATCAGTTCGAACCCAACGGCACACTACGAGATCATCTCCACCATAAATCTCTTTCTTTTTCTCCTCCTCCTCTTCCTCCTCCTCCTCCTCTTCCTCCTGCTGCTGCTTCTGCTCCCGCTTGGTCTTCTTCTTCTTCTTCTTCTTCTTCTTCTTCTTCTTCTCCTCCTCCTCCTCCTGCTTCTGCTCCCGCTTGTTCTTCTTCTTCTCCTCCTCCTCCTCCTGCTGCTGCTGCTGCTGCTGCTGCTGCGGCTTCTGCTCCCGCTTGGTGTTCTTCTTCTTCTTCTCCTTCTCCTCCTGTACCTCGTCCTTCTCCTCCTCGTCCTGCTGCTTCTACTTCTGCTGCTGTTGTTCTTCTTTCTCCTTCTCTGTCGTTTTCTGCTGCTGCTTCTGCTCCTGCTTGTTCTTCTTCTCCTCCTCCTCCTGCTGCTGCTGCGGCTTCTGCTCCTGCGGCTTCTGCTCCTGCTTGGTGTTCTTCTTCTTCTTCTTCTTCTTCTTCTTCTTCTTCTTCTTCTTCTTCTTCTTCTTCTTCTTCTTCTTCTTCTCCTACTCCTCCTGTACCTCGTCCTTCTCCTCGTCGTCCTGCTGCTTCTACTTCTGCTGCTGTTGTTCCTCTTTCTCCTTCTTTGTCGTTTTCTGCTGCTGCTGCTGCACCGATTTCTCCTGCTTGTCCTTCACCTGGCTGGTTGGGAAGAGAGGAAAACTCGGAGGGTTTGGGCGCTCCACCATCTCGGCGCGTCCTCGATTGGCCCACACGAGTTCGAATAGCCCACGAGGTGGCCATGGCGGTTGAGTACCTGCACCACTCTCTCACCCCCGCGCTTGTTCATCGAGACATCAAGCCTGAGAACGTTCTTCTGCAAGGTGATTTCTCTCCCAAGGTGGCGGATTTCGGTCTCTGTAGGAACATCAATCCGGAAGTGAACAACTTGACGACGGTTCCCGCCGGAACGCTGGGCTACATGGCGCCAGAGATCTTCGAAGGCTTCTCGGTGACTCAGAAGGTGGATGTTTACAGCTATGGCGTCCTCTTGCTGGAAATCATTACAGGAAGAAGACCCTTTGGCCAAGGCTTCGCCTTGGTGCCTTGGGTTAAGCGTCAGGTCACGGACGAAGAGTCGGCCAAGGCTGTGGCCGACCCCAAACTGCAGGGAGAGTTTGATGCCAATCAGTTATACATGCTGATCGGGCTCGCAAGGAGGTGTTTGTACGATAGAATGGAGCTAAGACCGACCATGCGGAACGTCGTAAGAGCTTTTGAGAGAATACGGGGCCTCGAGCACGAGACCGCCGGTTCCATGGAGATGCCGGCTATGGAAGCAAATTGGAGTCCATGGCTGTCGCCAGCAGACGGGGCCCAACGGGAGAAGAATGGCAACAACCAAGATGGACACGACGAGGGTGATCACTACAGGGAGGAGGAGGAGGAGCAGGACTGGGAGGAGGGGGTGGCGGAGACAGCAGCGGAGATAGAGGAGAGGGAGGGGGATGGTGAGGAGGCATCCATGGATGGAATTCGTGTTCGAAGCAGACGGGAGAGGAGAGGAGGGAACTGGAACTCTGATGCTCATAGTGTGTCGGACCCCTCTCTTGCAACTGTGTGGGCCTATAGCAGTGACCTGACGCTATGAGCAACTGTAATGGTATTTCCATCATGACTTCACCTTCGTAGCTTCGCAGTTGGGCCTCGCCGCACCCCCCACCAAATGTGCAAAATAAGAACAAATCTTCGGCTAGAACATGGAAAGGAAGATGCATCATCATCATTGTTGTCTTTCGTGCATTTGGTGATTAGTGCGGCGAGGCACTTGGTCAAATCTAGGGGAGGGGAGGCTTTGCTTGTCGCAACTGTCCATTTGCGTTTGGACAACTTCTGGACCAGTTGCATTAGGATGAGTCCAGTATTTTGAACTTACCTGATCCACAAAGGTCCTGATCCATGTAGAGCGTTCTTTCTTTGGGGGGGGTGTAGTGGAGCCCTATGTTTCTCTCTTCTCTTTATGCTAAGCCATGGAGAAGAGTCAGCAGAGGAGAATTACTGTATCCCCTTGAATTGTTGACGTACTGATCTGAGCTCGAACTGCACTGGAAGCAGATGAGCAAGTGGATTGAGCATTCTTTTTTTGGGGGGCGGGTAGTGGAGACCTATGTTTCTCTCTTCTCTTTATGCTAAGCCATGGAGAAGAGTCAGCAGAGGAGAACTACTGTATCCCCTTGCATCGTTGACGTACAGATCTGAGCTCGAACTCCACTGGAAGCAGATGAGCAAGTGGAAGGAGAACACCATGGACTCACGTACAGATCTGAGCTCGAACTCCACTGGAAGCAGATGAGCAAGTGGAAGGCGAACACCATGGACTACCCGTAGAGTAGAGAAGAGTAGAGTACAGCTGGAGGGCAAATACAATATTCCAAAAGTTTGGGCTCTCTCTCTATTTACATGTGTCGAAAAGAAGTAAGAAAGGTCCTAGAGTGCAACTGAATTCAGTAAAGAGTTCCTTGTGTGAGTATAGAATAGAAGGTTAATTTAAGGGCCTGTCTCCAGCCAAAAGTTTGGGCTCTCTCTATCTACATGCATTTGGACGTTTTTACCAGGTGCAATTAAAATGTTGTACTCCTCCAAAGGGCATACTCACACTAGGCCCGCAAAATCACAAAATCGCAAAATGAGCGGCCAGATCGAGTCCTTCGTTTACAAGAACGCCATCTGGCCACTCATTTTGCGATTTTGAGGGCCTAGTGTGAGTATGCCCTTACCCCCTCAATTTAGTCTCTTTTAATTTTTTTTTGGGAACAAGGCTCCAATCTATTCGTGGGGAGCAGCACGTGCTGGGAACCGGGCCCAGAGTCCCATAGAGAAAATTACAGTAGGGCTTTTTCTACTACTGGCCAATGCGGTCAAATACATGGAGACCGGCCAGATACATGGAGACTCCCTTCTTTCAATATCTCTCTCCTCTCTTTGCCTTTTCTGCCTGGTCAATCCCCTGGTCTCCAGGGCAATCAATGCTGGCAAGAGGCGGGTATTCTGAGACTGTTGATGTATAAAGGGAAGCTGGACCCGTTTTCCAGCAGGTGATGCTCCCCACCAATAGACGGAGCCTCTCCCTGGGTGCTAGTGATGCCTTCTTTTATCAGCAGCACTAGCACTGCAGGGGGGTTCGAAAAAAAAAAAAAAAAAAAAGGGACGCTGGACCCGTTTTCCAGCAGGTGTAGCTCCCCCCCAACAGACTGGAGCGACATCTGCTCTTCTCTCTGTATCAGCTAAAATTTGATGGTGATGATCTCCTGTCAAACCACAAGTACAAGGCCCCAGCCCTGCAGTCCGACACTTGTTGCCAAAAGAAAAAAAAATGAGGCCGAAACGTCTGCGGTCGCATTTTTGTTTCCCGCCTCCAGAATTTGAGGTGTCAGGCCCGCGGCCCAGGTGCCCATGTACTGGTGCTTTAAACCACCACTCCCTAGCCCTCCCGGTGAGTTCAGGCGGGCTTTGAGGGAGGGTGGCGACTGGAGGCCGAGGGTTTTGAGGGAGGGTGGCGACCGAAGGCCGAAACCGTGGGCCTAGTCCGGCGACCGGAGGCCGAAATAGCCCAGGTTGTTGTAGAGGTGGGAGACCAGACCAATGACAATTACCCACAGTACCCGGCCACTAGGTTGTCCAGCTGAACCCCTCTGCAGACCCCACCCACCCTTCCTCATCTTTTTGGCCCTGGCTGACCCCCACCCCCCCTGTCCTACCCTAGTGTTAACCACCCGGGTCCATCCCCCATTACCATCTTGGCGGGGTGACCTGACCAGACAGCGGTTGCAGGCACCCTGGCTACGCAGACAGACCTACCCCCCTGCTCAATTTCTCCCACTATGTCGGTTTTTCCCGGTAGCCCTAAGGAACCTGTGCTACCGGTCCCCCAGGAACCTGTGCTACCGGTCCCCCAGGAACCTGTGCTACCAGTCCCCCGAATTTGTTGTCGTCGGAGGGAGTGGTGGTGTAAGCCGCCAGTACATGACCCCCGCCTTGCTGAAAATAAAAGTCGTCGCCTACTAATATTTTGGAGGCTCAGTGCCATAGATAAATTGAATCGGCACCGGGCGGCCTCCGAAAAGGGCCCACAACCAATAGCTGGATGTATTCCGGAACACAACACACCCGCACCCTCATTTAGGACCGGAAATCCAGCTTGCATGCCTTCATTATTGGTGCTTTGTATTTGCGGCGGAGGACTATAGAGCATAGTATCCCTTACGACAACCAGGAAGTAAAAACTTCGTCAAGGCCTTGGCGGAGCCTGAGGGCCTGGCCGCACTAGGATTACTTCTATAAAGCACTGGACATAATTGCGTTCAGATTGACAAATTCATCCAGGTCTTGCTGTAAATGCGGTCACATACATTTAAGATAGAGCTAGTGTGAGAAAGCCCTCAGATTGGCAAAGAATGGGCACTTGTCTTGAGGACAGGTTTGGCCACACGTCTCTAATGTATGCAATCGCAGGATGCCACGAGGCACCATTGTATACCATGAAGTTGGCAGGATTCTGCCGCTTGCTAATCACCACAATGGGCTTTGCTCCACTGCTCACTACAAAAGGCAAAAAGTATGGTTCTGTACCTTTCCATATTCTATTTGAAGATTCTGAGTAGTGGAGCAAGGCCCATGCTAAGGGCCTGGTTGAATTACTCGCCATCTGCCAAGTTTAGCGAGTAGGTGCTTGGTTGCACTTACTCGCCAATCGATGCGAATGAAAACTGTATAAGACGCCTCGTCACACCATCGACACAAGTTGTGGCAAGTGTTTTGGGTTCCCCTGGGTTCCCCACCTGTCAACGGCGGTTTGTGGAGGGTGGTTCTTCAGGCCTCTCCACAAAACTTCTTGACGAGTGCACGAGCTTCATGAGTGGAGATCAGGCGGACAATGTTTCTGAACTTTTCTGTAGAAGAAATATAGCGGCGAGTAAGTGCAACCAGGCCTCCAGTTCGACACGATTCTTTTTTTTTTTTTTTTTTTTTTTCCTGTCTCTTATACACATCTAGATGTGTATAAGAGACAGGTGCTGGGGAGGTCAATAGTGCGGCGTGGTTAGGTGAGGGAGTTTTATTAGTTGTAAGGTAGATATAATGATGGAAAATGTAGAGGAGTGTAAANTTTTTTTTTTTTTGAAGTTGAACAATTGCATTATGAAAGGAAAGAGGCCGGGGACCCCACAATTAAACCCGGAAGTTGGGTCCATACCCAGAACAGTAAAAACTGGAAACAGGGTCCAGTGTCCCATCTTCCCCTGGACTTGAAAGCTCTCCAAATCTGGACTTGGAAGCTCATAAAAAGGCTGACTGCCATACATTCTAGCTTAAACTGTGGGTTGCTGAGTTGCCCCCAATGGGGTCCCTTTGCTGTCTAGCTGTTCCTGTCCATGTTCCCTCTTTTTTTTTTTTTTTTTTTTTGTGGGGGGGGGGAAAGGTCCCAGTGCCCAAGGTTTGTATTGGTATTTGAGAACATTGAGGCCGGGGTCCTCACAGTCTACCCGGAACCAACATATGATTGTGAGCATGATGATGATGATGATGATGATGCTAAAACTGATGATTTTCTGCTAATCAGAATCATGATGTTTGACCAGTCACACTCTAAGTACTAGCCAATAAGGAAGAATGATCAGGAAGGCTAATCAGAATGTTCTCTACTCAGAACTTCAACATGGAATTCCATCCTAATTCCAGGTATTTCTACCAATTGCAGCAAATTGAATTCTCACCTGATGCTGTGCTGTGTACCAATCCCACCTCTACCCAATCTCACACCCTCTATTTAGCTAAGTTACGGGGCAGCGCTACGCCCCCCAGCTCCGACCATTGTCGGCAGGACTGTTACCGTCGGTCAACTTAGTGGACTGCCTTCCTCCCTCAGCAATCCCCAGATCTCTCTACAAGACCTCAAGCTCCTAGTAGTTTAGGTTACAGGGCGATGCCCCAGCACCGGTCAGTGTCGTTCTGGCATCAACTTGACCTAGGCAAATGCACATTCACAACTCAATCTGACAATAAGTAAAATTGATAATAATACCTAAAAACAAAGGATTTAATTTAGTTGAGTCCCCAACAGATGACGTATCTGATGAGGGTGGTTACCTAAGAATAAAGGATTTGATTTAGTTGAGTCCCCAGCAGATGACATATCTGATGAGGGTGTGATGATAATGATTGACGTCAGTAAATATGGATTATATTCCTCTTCCCCTTACTGTTCCTTCTCGCCCCTTGTTGCCTCCGGCCCTCCGCTGAAATGAACCCCCCTGATGAGTAGTCTTTTTTCAGCCCCAACCTGGGACAGTCCCATTTACAGCCGTACTCACCACTAGGTCCTACCAGTCCCCCCAAAGTATGACCCATTCAATCTGTTGCCCTAATCTGCCACCGCTGGATTACCAGCCCCAGATTAACACAATCCCCCATCTACTTCCACTCCTAACAGAGCATCACTTCCCACCTTGCGATGCCCTTATAGAGTTTCAGTTTTCCCCATCTTACCCACTTACCTTCTCTCATATTTTAATGAAACGCAATCAGAGGATTTTTTTGAAAAACCTAACGATGTAGATGCTGCTGTTGTTGATGATGATATTGATGATGACCCGTGATATAGATTCCACTTCCCCTCTCCTCCCTTGCCTCTTCCCCCCTCTTCCTCTCCTCCTCTCTCTATGCTGCCCCCAATGAGCGAAATCGATCTGCAACCAGTTTATTTCCCTCAGCCCAAGTTAGAGACAGCCATTTCCTCTTCCTTTACTCCCTTGAGTAATCAGTTCCCCCCACTGATTTACGTCAAGCTAGCTGTGCCCTAATCTGCCACCGCTGAGAACTTCCCCAACACCAAACTACACCACTCATGCTTGTCTGCCTGTACTCCCTCGAAGGTTAGCACCAATCTTCTTGCGCTTCCTTTGTAGAGTAGAGCTCACCCCACCTTTAATCCACTTACCTTCTCGCCAAATCTGACTCAAAAGTCAGTGAGGAGAAATGAACTAGTTAGATGATAGTGATTAAGAATACTGAATAACGATTTGTAGGCATATGATGGTGATGATGGTGGTGATGATGTCAGAATGACTCTACAAAAAATTTAGCGAGGGAACTATTTGGGAAATTGTATTTCGAAAAAGGGAGTGAACTTCAATGTCGTAATGATAAATTAAATTTAGAGCAGACACAAGTTTGCTCTATGAATGATGGTGTCGTGCGGTAAAGATAATTAGTAAGAATAATTAATATTGAGGTTTATATTGACGAAATCAATAATGAGAGGTAAGAAGAGAAGATTTCCCACACCCTCGCCTCCTACCCTCCTCTCTTCTACTGGTTTCCACTAACCCAACTACTTGCCTCTTTTCTTTTTCCTCCCTTTTCCAGTCCTCTCCCTTTTCCCATTCTTCTTTGTACTAACACTTGTTGTCGTCGTTCTCCATTTATCACCTCGTCATCCCTCCCCCCTGGGTCTGACGAGTAAAGTCGTACCAGTAAAACGAAGTGTACAATCTTTTGAGTAATGGGAAGAAGGAAGAGAGAAGTCGGAAGGGAGGCATTCCGATAAAGAAAGAAGAATTGGAGTCAAGAACAAAAATCAGTGAAGAAAAAGGGGCGTATTTAGAAATGAGAGGTGAGAGAGGATGATGACGTGGCATTGATTAATAAATTAATGAATATCTGTCGCAGAATACGAACGTGGCAACTATATTGCTATCGATAATGATGAAAATTGGTAATGTTCACATGAAGATGACATAATGATGCTCCACAACTAGCGATCTTGAAACTCTTGGTGCTCTTGATGAAAAACCTGCACGAAATACGAGGAAAAAAAAAAAAAAAAAAAAAAACATAGATAAACTTGATGATGATCCTCCAACTTGATGATATCCGCTCGCTCTGTGTTGAAGTTTTAATTTCCTTTAAATAGGGCAAGCGATCTCCACACTTGGTCTCCTTGGGGCTAACTCCACCCTCGTCCAACGACGTCAACATTCGCCAACTAGCAGGAGCTCTCCAGCCTCTTAAGGGCATCAACTATGGAGTACTTCATGTAGAAGGCACCGGGAAAATGTTCAAATACCAGCCACCGCCACTGTTCTCATTTTTTTTCTATGCCTCAGGCCAGGTGCTACGTCAGCCTATGACGTGGCACTGGCCAAGCACCTCCGGATTACGTGCGTATGTAAAGCGTTGTCACCTCTTCAATCCACCTCACCACAGAGCCTGCGCACCAGCGCCTCCCTCATGCCGACAACTTGCGGTATGCCACGTGTAAGAAACTATTGCCATACACTCGTTGAGTCAGCGCCTCGCCAGTTGTAAGTGGTCAGCGCCCCGCCCCTCACACGTTGTCAGCGCTCCGTTTCCCACTCGCAGTCAGCGCCTCGCTACTCCATTTTAGCCAGCGCCTCGCTGCTCGCAGAAAGCCAGTAGCCCCCAGCCATGAGATGCCAGCGCACCGCCTCCCCCAACCAGCGAGGACCGCACCCACAAGCATTCAACATAGCATTCCCCTCACGCCGCCATCGTCTCGCTGCCCGCCGCCGCTCAGCGCTAACGCGCGATGCCTAATCCGTCGTTGTTGTGACCTATTTCCCGTTCCTGTCCATGTTCCTAAGAAAGCCATTTCGAAATTTCCAGCCTCTCGTCTCCTTAGATGGCAACCAGCTTGTTGTCGAGGGCCCATGTCTGAAGAAACCATTAGTGGCCTCGTCCTTGACATCCCCGACATTGTTTCCAATCTTCACGCAACATAAGGCGGATCTGCAAACGTCCTCCACCTCCCTCACCCATCGACCAAAGTCAAACCACCTTCAAACCTTCTTCCTCCTCCGCCTTCTTCACCCATCCACCATAGCAAAATCGCCTCCACAGATTCTTCCTCTTCCACCTCCTTCACCCATCCACTATAGCCCACCACCTTCACACCTTCCTACTCCAACTCCACCCATCCTCCATAGCAAACCACCTTCGCACCTTCTTCCTCCTCCACCTCCTTTACACGTCCACCATACTCAACCACCTTCACACCTTCTTCCTCCTCCACCTCCTTCACCCATCCACCATAGTCAACCACCTTCACACCTTCCTCCTCCTCGCCCTCCTTCAACCATCCTCCTTAGCCAACCGCCTTCACATGTTCTTCCTCCTCGACCTCCTTCACCCATCCACCATAGCCAACTGACAACCGCCTTCACACCTTCTTCCTCCTCCACCTCCTTTACCCGTCTACCATAGCCAACCACCTTTACACCTTCTTCCTCCTCCACCTCCTTCACCCATCCTCCATACCCGACTGCCTTCACACCTTCTTCCACCTCCACATCCTTCACCTATCCACCATAGCCAACCACCTAAACACCTTTTTTCTCCCCCACCTCCACCCATCCTGCATAGCCAACCACCTTCACACCTTCTTCCCCATCGACCTCCTTCACTCATCCTCCATAGCCAACCACCTTCAAGTTCACACCTTCTTCCTCCTCCACCTCCTCCACGTCCTTCACCCATCCTCCACAGCCAACCACCTTCACACATTCTTTCTCCTCCACCTTCTTCACCCATCCACCATAGTCAACCACCTTCATACCACCTTCCTCCTCGACTTCCACCCATCGTCCATAGCCAACCGCCTTCACACCTTCTTCCTCATCGACCTCCTTCACCCATTTATCATAGTCAACCGCATTCACACCGTCTTCCTCCTCCACCTCCTTCACCCATCCACTATAGCCATCCACCTTTACACCTTCTTCCTCCTCCACCTCCTTCACCCATTCTCCATAACCAACCGCCTTCACACTTTCTTCCTCCTCCACCTACCTCACCTATCCATCATAGCCAACCACCTTCACACCTTTTTCCTCCTTTACCTCCTTCACCCATCCTCTATAGCCAATCACCTTCACATCTTCTTCCTCCTCCATCTCCTTCACCTCTCCTCCATAGCCAACCACCTTCACACCTTCCTCTTCCACCTCCTCCACCTCCGTCACCCATCCTCCATAGCCAACCACGTTCACAACTTCTTCTTCCTCCACCGCCTTCACTCATCCACCATACCCAACGACCTTCTCACCTTCTTCCCCCTCCATCTCCTTCACCTGTCCACCATAGTCAACCACCTTCATACCTTCTTCCCCCTCCACCTCCTTCGCCCATCCTCCATAGCCAACCACCTTCAAACCTTTTTCCTCCTCCACCTCCTTCACCCATCCTCCATGACCAACCACCTTCAGGTCCTTCACACCTTCTTCCTCCTCCACCTACTACACCCATCCTCTATTATAGCCAGCCACCTTGACACCTTCTTCCTCCTCCACCTTCTTCACCCATCCGCCATAGCGAACCACCTTCACACCTTCTTCCCCCTCTACCTCCTTCACCCCATCCTCCATAGTCAACCACCTTTATACCTTCTTTCCCCTCGGACTCCACCTCTTTCACCCATCCTCCATAGTCAACCACCTTCACGCAATCTTCCTCCTCTGCTGCCTTCATCCATCCACCATAACCAACTACCTCACACCTTCCTCATCACCTTCCTCATCACCTATCCTCCATAGCCAACCACCTTCACACAATCTTCCTCCTCTGCTGCCTTCATCCATCCACCATAACCAACTACCTCACACCTTCCTCATCACCCACTTCAATGGCCAACGAACACCATGATCAATAAGATGTGGGGTCGTGGAACGTAGTAGGGGTCTTAGCTAAGGGCATTAGGACGACTAGAGGATAAGTTTTTATTTGGAAGTAAGGAGTCTTTTTTTTTTTTTTTTTCTCTCTCTCTCTCTCTCTCTCTCTCTCTCTCTCTCTCTCTCTCTCTCGCTCTCGCAAACTGTCTTTCGTCTGCCCCTCCAATACGTTAATTTGGTCTTAATATTTTACTCCCTCTTTCCTTTTAGCAAGCAACTAACCCTTCCCCACCCACTTGTCACATTGCTAGGGGGCGAACGGTGAAAGAACATCACTTGGTGGAAAGAAAGGCCAAGGGGATGGCCGCCGATCCCTTGTGCCACCAAGAAGAAAACGATATTTGAAATTGGGAAAGACTTGAAAGCACAAAGGATTAAGGGATTCAAAAGTACTTGAGGATTGACAAGTACCCAAGGCTGGAAAAAACTCATTGAAAGAAAGAAAGGTTAGTGGACTTGACCAACACCCCGACTGCATATGAATGAGAAGAGAATGTCTTGGGCAGTGAGAAAGAATGAAGAAGGAACAAACCGTAAAATTAAAAAAAAAAGCATGTGAGAGAGATTATGTGTTGACCTTGAAAGAGGATTGTGCTTGTCTATATCGCATTGAGTGTGCAGGTGCATAACCTTAGAATGCCTTGAGCTGGATAGGGACCGGAGAAGTTGGGTAGCGGAAAGGGACTGAATTTGAATGGGTTGTAAACATAACCTTCTCCCATGAATGAGTTGTTCACCGTATTTTTTTATTTGTGAAAGAAAATGCGGTTCGAATGGAAAAAATCATGCAAAAGGTAACGGGCGGCCAAGAAGGCCGCAAAGTCGACTGAAAGTATGGGCGGGGCTTCATAAGAGCTAAGGGGTGTCTAGGGAAGTAACAAGACGTGAGCCATAAGTCGCACACAGACCGGCCAGAGGATAAGGGGCGTCCCCCCACCTCGATGAAGTTGTTGGACCTTGCATTTATGAAATAAATGTGTAGCCAAAGGAAGACGCTTGACCTACCGTGACCGGCGTGACGTATTTAAAGAATAAAAGTTATCAAAGAACTTATGGATTGTCTGTGTATTGGAAGGAGCAATTGCTTGAGAACACAACAAGGCATTAAAGAATGAACGTTTGCAAAAGGATAAGAAAGACTATCTACCTACCGAGAAAGTTGAACTACATCTCCAATGTCAAAAACTTTTTTGCTCATTTGTCCACCCCTGTTCATCTCATAGCACTATGAGGGGGTGACTCTGTGACGACTGGCTCCGTGCTTTGAGCATGAGTGTGGACGGAGTCAAGCCAAAGTGAGATTTGTAGAAGGGTCGAATCAAGCTTAAAAGTCTAACAGGGTGGGCAAATGAGCAAGAGAGTTTTTGACACGCATCTTGTTCCAGACCAACTCTCAGCCAAGCTAGTATCGTGGTTGAGTTATGGGTATGCCCCTGACTCTTTGATTGACTGCCCTTAGCACGGCCTCCTGCCTTAACCTTTACAAGTGAGGCGAGGTTGATACCCTCAACACTCTCCTCGTCGTCTAACTCTATACCGTCCACAAGGTCAGATACATCATCGATCTCAGTTCGATTCCCTTCGGAATCAATCATCATCAATCGACTATCCTTTTTCTTCCACTCTTGTGAACTCTTCATCTTTCTTCCGTCTGTAGGGGGTTGTTGAGCTCCTCCTAGTCGGACCTAGCATAGCCTCTAAGTCTAGGGTTCTTTTGCTGAAAGAATCCAATGTGTGATACTTGATTTCCGGCCTCACTAACCAACAAGTTCTTAAGGTCTGTGGGACGACATCTCAAGCATATGGTCAATAGGACATGTGGATCATAGCGTACTTCAGGCACCAGAATGTGAGACACTCTCGTACGATAAAGGTAAGTTCGTGCACGGTCATGTATCTCTTAGTATCAAGTCGGGCTAGCGCGTCAGTGGCCTCTTGGGCTTGCCGCGAGTTGTTTCATCGCGCTTCTTCCAACTCCACAAAACTCTCTAAAGCATGGGTCTTTGCTCAATTGTTCATGTTTCTGCCGAATCTCTTTGAAGCCACCAATCCATCTAACCATCGCACTGTTGATCCATTCAGATAGGATGCGGCAATGATCCCCTCTTCATTTACAAGCGTCCTTTTTGCCGTCACCTACACCGACACCGTTCTCAACCAAGTGTCGAGAGCCTCATCCTTCTTATCACCTGAGAAGGTTGAGGGTGGTTTCAGCGGAGTCTTGGGGTACCAAGGTTGTTATTGTCCCGTCGGTGGGACCGACTGTTGTGTAGTACCAGCCGTTGAACTAGAAGATGAAGAAGCAACAGTTTGTGTTGTTGTTGCTGACGTACTGCTTGAGGAACTGCTAGTCTGAGACATAGCAGGACTGACCATCACCAGTGAGGAGACCAACGATGGAAAACCTAGAAGCAAGAAACTAGACCCACCTGTTCGAGATGGGAAGACTCTTCCCATTCCTTGCATGGTGCTCAATACCTGGTCAAGGGTGTATTGGATAGTATCCAGTTTACTATCCATATAGGTACTATGAGTATTGTCGTCAATGGCAGAGCGATCCAACCATTCTACTGCAACTTTGATTGTCTCCCTATTCTCTCGTCTAACTTTCCTGGTTCTTATCAAATTCTTTATTTCAGTAGCCTCTCTAAGTTCCTTCTCTAAACGTAAGCGGATCAACTCCACTTGCTAGAGTTCAATGGTTTCCCTAGTGTGTGGAGGTGGCGAGTTGTACTGCGAGTCGGCCATCTCACCAAAAAAACTCGTTGACGCCACTGTGTTGGACGTGGCCTGCAAAGTGTCCCGCATGTCTAAGCTGATCTAGCCATAGGTAGCAGCTGAAGTAGCGGCAGAAGTAGCCATAGCTGCTGCAATGATTGTTGTCGCTGCAAGCATTTGCTCGGCTGCCGCTGCCGCTTCTCTAGCCCTTTGTAAGCGTTCGGCTATTGCTTCCTGTCGCAAAGCCCTCTCTCCCCAGGGCCCAGGGGGTAAAGCTTTGTGCACTATTGGAATCCTAAGGGACTCCTAATGTGTCACCCTCCTTCCTGCAGATATGTCCTCACTAGTACCTAGTCCACTCATCAGCTAGCCAAACAATGTCTGCACTACTGCCCTCACTAGAGCCCACCACAACATGTGTCTGACCGAGTTGAAAAATAAATAAATATTCAGTAAGTTGCCTAGGCTATTGTTCAAGCGGTATCAACAACATTCACACAATTTGATCCACTACTATCTTGATTAGTTTCACTCACAACAGCTTCGATCAGAACTGGCTATGGTAGAACACTACCATACTATATTAGGCTGTTTATTAGGTGTTAGCAATCTGTCACTAACTAATCAAAATAAAAATAAATCATGTGAGCAAATGTATGCACAATGGGTTTCTTTATGATTGACAGTCGAGCGTCAATTGGAATCTCCCTCCCATGTATTTAACGTGCATGTCTGCATCATCGAGTAGCGGTGTCTAGGGTGTGCATTAACGACCCACCTCTGTGCTCAGGAATATGCCTATGACCAAACTGCCCATTTTTTTATCCTCGCGTGCAACAAGCCTTACGTCTGACTGATCTAGCTGATCAAGAGGCAGTTTAAGGACAGCCCCTAAGGTCCTCAGAAATTATTTAACGTCGAAGACAGGACGATGATCACAATTAATGGACACTTCAAATCCCCACAAGAAATGTTTATCGACGGTCTGGTAAGCGTTTGCATAGGACTGATCCGTCCGCACACCCCTCTATTAGCGCAGCAAAGAGCCTTAAAGGGCAAAGCAGCATGGGCTGCGTGTACTACTCTTATGAGTTGGCATGGTGGCTGTGACCCGTGCTTCAACCAGGACCCTTCAGAGGTACCACCCTCGTCGTAGATACGCCACCGGGAGGAATGTCGTCTCTCGGGGTAGACCGTTCACAACTCACAAAAAGAGGATACTCAAGGTTGGACTCACCTCCTCACGATAATAAGAGATTGAGAGGTTAGAGAAGGTAAGGGAACAACATACTTGAAAATAGTTTCCCCCAACCACAAATTTCTCACCAATTGAGCCAATGTGCATTTTGATGATCAGTCGTAGCTTCGGTACGACCCACAATGCAATGCAGTGCCACCTCAGGCAAAATGCCACATCAGCATGCTCTCATCAACATACATACATTCGTTGTCACCACAACTTCCACGTTGGCACCACAACCTTCCTGCGACGCACCCCTCTACCCGGGTGTCCTCACTGCACATAATCATCGTCAGTGCACCAAGTAACAATGTCGCCAGCGGCAGATAGGCGATCTCAAACCAGTTACGATACCAAATTGCAAGGAATATGAGTGGGAGCGATATACAAAAACCCGAATTGCAAAATCACGCAGAAGTCTAGATAGTCATGTACAAGCAGAAAGCTCAATGTACTGAGATTACATCCAAATAAGAACAATACAATGAACTCGTTAAGCAAATGTTCAAGTCGTCAGGTCACACCAACGTAGTGTTTAATGTCGCTTCCCTATGTCTGGCGCCCAGCGCCCAGCCTACTCTACTTGCCTACCTAGCCTATCTACATTCTTACAGAAGGCTCACTTTGACTTGAAGACCAATGTACATGTCGTGGACACCAATGCCGACCTCCCACATACACCATGTACGTATCCTCATCTCCCCTCATCACCCCCTATCACCCACTTTTGCGCCTCCTCCCGAAGACCCCCTGTCACCCTTTCTGCCTTGCGCCCTGCAACCGAGCTATGGTCTCTAGTGCCAGTCTGCCCCTGCTGCGCCCTCACCTCTCAGCGCCCGCGCGCGCCCCAAACCAAGCTAGCGCATGCAGACATTCGGTTGCTATCGCAGCAGTGTGTCCACATTGCCAGCATTGGCCAGCTCTGGCCAGCCTCCTCCCTATATGGGAGAGGTTGCTGTTGCTGGACTGTGTGGACCTGGCCGTGGAAGTTTCTAGTAGCTTCCGGTCGGGCCCGAGTGTCTGCGCTTAGGCCAACTTTGACAGTTACGGGCCTGGGCCATTTTCAGTTGGGCACGCTCATAGCTTTCCAGGCTTATCGTTGTTTGCTGCATTTCCACCAGCCCACGGGACAGATACAACGACAATGTTGCTTTCTTGCTGGCCCGTGATATGTTGGCTTCTCAATTTCTGTGTCTGGGGCATAACCACCCAGACCCTGGGCTAAACTGCCTTGCGCAGTTGCCTCTTTTGGACGAGTCCAAGGTAAGGCCCAAGTTTTTCTTCAACCAACTGTCGTGCAACAACTGTCTAAAACCTGCATTGGAAAATGCTGAGATAAGGGCCTCTCGTGGATATTCAGGCCCACCTTCATGTAGGGCGGGCACAAGCTTAGGGGCCACAGTCAGAACATATGCTAAGGGCCCCCTGAGAATTTTTTTCTTACACACACACTGGCACACACACACACACACACACACACACACACACACACACACACACATAAAGAGCATTGGCTGGGGGGGAGGGTCGACGGTCCGCTGCGCGCCGGAATTCGAGGTTGAAGTTTTGACGAGGGGTGGTATATGAAGGCGACCGAGGGCGGGGGAGTGCTCAATGGGGCGCGTGTACCGAAATGTTCGCTGCGCGCCATTAAACGAGAGAGCGCACTCATGGGGCCAGGCGACAGCGGGCGTAGATGTGAGGGAATATCTTGAAGCGCCCTTTGATAAGCGGTCGACGCGGATTTTTTTTCTTTCTATTTTTGTTGCCGTTTTGCGCGGAGTGAAATTTATTTTTTTTCTTTCTCTTTTTGTTCACCATTTCACATTGCGTAAGTTTTCTTTTTCTTTCTGTTTGTTGTTCGTGGTTTTCCCACTGCGGATTATTTTATTTTTTTTTCGTTTGTCGTTTTTTTTTTTTTTTTTATGTTCGTCATTTTCTCGCCTTTTTTGTTTTCATTTTTCTTTTGTTGTTTTGTGCGGTCGTTTTCCTTTTTCTTTTTCACTTGTCGTTTTTGCGCATTTTTTGTTTTCGTTTTTGTTTCGTCATTTTGCGCGGTTCGAAATTCGTTCATCGAATAAAAGGTAATGGTGGTCGGGCAGTTGCCCGCACACACCTTCCCACCCACCCACCCACCCACCCACCTACACACCCACCCCCC
>BFEA01000759.1:18098-28221 GCA_003427395.1 Chara braunii | reverse complement strand
AAACTCGGGGCCTGATGTTACGGCCTTCTGATGTTATGACTGCCTTTTCGAACTACAGCCATTTTTTCATTGCCCATTATTGTTTCTTTTGCCCTTTTGAACTTCGTTTGTGACACAAACGTACTTGCCCCTAAAGAAAAAGAAAAAATGGGGGGTCCAAATGGAGGGTTTTCAGGGGGGGAGAAAAAAAAAATGGACCACCGTGGGCCATGGTCCCACTAGCAACCGGATAGGATAGAAAAGAGTTTGTGTGGCAGTTGAGTGACCCAAATCCTGCTGTGCAGTACTGGTGATCCCACGGTCAGTATTTTACATCTATTACATGAAAAAGTAAGGAGATCTTGGTTCCCCTCCTCCTCTCCCTAACACTGGGCATGGCGGTGCAAAGGAAGCTTCCCGCCAAAATCTTTTCAATCCGTTGGGGGCATGGCCAACCCCAAAAGAGACTGGGGTCGGCCATAGGCCCATGGATAGAAGATTTTCAGTATTTTGCTTGCTGTTGTGCAATTATCTCATTGGGTGGAACCCTCCTTCAATCACGGAGTATATGGAGGGAGTCAGCATCACTGCTGACAGAAGTTGAGTTAATTCGGTATTTGCGGGGTCTATGACCAACACGGGTGTGAGTGTGAGCGCGAGTGGGTTGTGTGTGGTGTGTGGGAGAGTGTTGGCCATAGCCTCTGCTGCTACTCGATGAGGGGTGGGGGACAATGAGGAAGGGAGGCAAAATGCTCAGTCTTTGCGTTAGCCGGACCCCCACCGGCGGCCCCACCCCATCTCTGACTACCGCTGTTGGGCTGGGGGGCAACATGAATTACCTCGTTTGCGAGGCCCTATGCTTGCAGGGGTCCCCTCTATATAGTCTTAGGAGTAGTGGTAGGAAGGTAGTGAAAGGCGAAAAAAGAATTTGAGAGAAGAACATAGTGTAGTTTGAAAAAAAAAAAAAAAGAAAATGTGGCAGTTACTTTCTGCACTGTTGTTGCAACCACCACCATCAGATCATTTGTGATCTGATGGCTGGGAAGCACTCTGCGGTGATTTCAGGTGGGAGGTCTCTGTTTCTTTTTTTTTTTTTGGCCTTTTTCCTGTTTTCTCAGCCCAGAAATTCGTAATGAACTTGTCTGGCAGCTGCCACTCAGTAAAAGGGCCTTTACCCAATGCAGGCCTCGTAAAAGTAAAGCAGCGTGAAAGGGTATCTTGCCAGGACCCAGAAACGTGAAAGCAGATCAAGGGTCACGTTCTCTATCAACAGGGCACATCCTAAACTAAAGTAAAGGTCATTGCCAAAGGACCTACCTGTTAAATGCACATGTCATGTCTGTTCGGATAAGGGTGTGTCTGTACGTGCAGTCAGTGTGTCTGTTCGTGCAGAAAAGAAGTGTCTATTCACACAATGTGAGTGTCTGTTCAGGCAGTGAGTGTGTCTGTTCGTCTAAAGTTGTGCCTGACCAAAAGAAAGTCAATACACAACGTCCCAGCTCTGGTCTAAGTCTAGGGAACAGTCCAGATCCAGACATCCAAAGTCCAAGTCCAGGCCGAGAGGCCTCAGCAGCAATTGACTTTCATTGGGACACGTACTGGGACACATGCAATGCAGGGTCTGGGACAAAGGAAGGCCTGAAGCAGCCAAATGCAGACCCAGCGAGGAGAGGCCAGCACTATAAAAGCAGCAGCCAGCCTCATTCCTCGCCAGATCTCCACTGGCATCATGATTCTGTGCGTGGAAGTGCTGAAGCACTTGTGCGCCGGTCAGTAGGAGCAGCGCTGGAGGATGAAGATGCGCTAGGAGGGAAGAAGAAGACTGTGCGCTGGAAGGGATGCAGCCATAGCTGCCCAGCGAGTTCGTATAGACTTAGAGGGTAAGTAGTTAGCTATGAGTAGCATTCAGGGTAGATCCTTGTGAGTGAAGAGTGTGTATGCATCGTAGGAGGAAGGGACTAAGGTAGAGAGAGTGTTCTATCAAGGTTCAGCTATGAGGGATACTTACCTGAGATGGGTATGAGCTGCAGAGGTGGCGCTGATATGTAGTGACCACATTGCTGACCAGGATACAATCTGCAGAAGTAGCGCTGGTGTGTTGAAGCCATGTTGATGAGTTGATGCTGGATTCGCATTGCGCTGATGAGCGTTGGACTCGGGGAACTATGCAACTCTTTGTAAACATATTTTTGATAATATAAGCTGTGCAACTCGGTTCTCTTCTCATCTACCTTTGTCTAATGTGTGAGACTCTTGATCGTTGTGTGCAAGGACGATGCATGACATGTACGCACTTGCGTGAGTTGGTCTCCAGGACCCATGCAAATTTGGTATCGGAGCAGATGCTCGCTGCACTCATAGCGCTGGCATGACCAAGGCCGGCGAGAAGATGTGGTGATGGGGGAGTAGTGAAGGAGGAAGGAGGAGAAGAAGTGTTGATAGTGGGGGAAGCAGGCCGAAGAAGAAGAGGTGAGAGTTACTTACCTGGAGCGTGCGGAGCATCGTGGAGCATCATCGGCGGTATCTTCAAGAAGAGAGAAGCACTTCTTTTCCCTGAAGTTCAACATGCATGCATGTGTGTGTCCCCTACCTTCTCTCTCTCTGCCCTCTGAAGGTGACTGCTGCTGGTCTGGTCTGAAGTCGAAGTCTGGATCTGGATCGTCCTAGCGAGTCAGAGTCTGAATCATCAGAGTCTGGATGGTCCAAATGCAATGTGTCGGGGCCTGGTCACACTAGATTAGGTGGTCCTGTGTTTTGCGAGTAGGAGTAGAATTTTCTCCTACCCCTCTTGAGAGGCAGGCTGTGTATTGTCATGAGGGACTAAGAATCGATGTGGGAACACGTCAGACTGCAAATACCAGGCAGCGCAAACATGATGATGAGCATGTACCGGGCCAGTTAAGCCCAAAAGAAAGAAAAACGGAGTGAAATATTTCTGCCTGGCTAATTAAGTGAACCATCTGCATTTGACCCTTCTGCGCTTTACTCCATACCTGCATCAGACAGCCAGCCAGTTAGTATAAACCAAGCATCCAGGGGGAAGTAGAAACACAAGCAACACATTGCAGGAGTTTGATTCAGGAAGCCAGGCAGCATCAAAAAAAAAAAAAAAAAAAGATGTATACATCGCACAAGTGTTGATTTCAGATTGATTGAGTGTGTATTATACGCAACACCTCCTACAGTCAAAAAAAAAAAAAAAAAAAAAAAAAAAGTGTAGTAGTCTATTCACCGCAAGTCAAGACTGAGTCCGGAGTGGGATAGTACTGTGGTGATCCGGCGGAGGACCCCCTGTGCCGGTCGTCATCATGGATGACTATCCCATCCAAGGCCTGTTGGCCCTATCTGTCTTGTTGGGGGCGTTGTTCAGATTTATGTTCCCATTGGGGTTCGGACGCATGTGTATGTCCTGCATGTTAATGCGGTCTGGAGGAGCAAAGTCGGGGCCCACACCTGCGGAACAGGCAAAGATTGACCGCAGACTGGCAGAGAAAAAAAAAGAAAAGGAAGCCAAGAAGAAACAGAAAGAAGAAGACGCAAAGAGAAAGATGAAAGAAAAGATGGACAACGAGTTAGAAGAGAAGTTGAAGAGTATACGAGAAAAAAAAGAAGAAGAAGAAGAAGAAGAAGAAGAAGAAGAACAGGATGAAGGAGAGACATTGCAAAGGCATCGTCATCTTGATATACCTGAGAGTAGTACAACAAACCGGCTTTCCGTTGAGCTATTGGATTGGGCTGGTCGGTACCACTACTCCTGCGAACCATTAAAAGAGTCTGACGAAGAACGGGATGCGTTCATCACAAAGTTGGCCCGTGTAATTGACACAGTCGAACGCAATCTGATGATGGAGGAAAAAAAAACTGAATTGAATAGCAGGTTGTTAGCAGCTAGACGGCAAGAGGTAGAAGAAAAAAAGAAACTGCAGGCAGAAGGGGAAAAATTGCAGAAGGCTTTAGAAGCGCAAAAAGAAAAACCCTCTGTGACAGAAGAACAACTTGCTCTACTCAGAGAGACCGTCCTCCACACAAGGCAGACATGGCCTTAGTGTGTCAGACATTACAACGAGTAGAGACGCATCGGGTTGAGTTCGAAAATGTTTGGAATAACTTTTTGGAAAAGTCAGCCAAAGATGTTGACCAGCATGTGCAAACATACATCAGGGTCTTGGATGACCATGTCACTAAGACCTTCACGCCGGAGGTTATAGAGAAGATTGTTAAGGGAGTTGGACGCGGAGAAGGAGATGGTGGTGACGATGGCGATGACGACAAGAAGGGGAAAAGAAAGGGGGATCCAAAGGAAAAACTTCCACAGGAGACCGGGCAGGTTAGTAAAATAATTTTCAAACTGCCGTGGACTTTTAATGGAAAGAAGGAAGAGAGTGTTTTGCATTGGGCAGGGGCAGTAGAAACCTATGTATATGGGCAACGAATCCCATACTGGGACACGGTGCTAATGGCAAGTTCATGCATGGGAGGCGACGCCATGAGCTTCGCCATCTCGCTGCAAAAGGAAGCGGGATGCAGCTCGATGGTAGAGTATTCGCAGCAAACGCGAATCGAAGATTTTCTGAAATTGGTTAGAGAAAGATTTTAGGACAAGAATTTGGCACGACGTACGGAAATGCTAATCCTCAACCTCCCTGATAGGAAATGGAAAAGCACCTCCGCCTTGAAGGCAATTATGGATGAACTGCTGCAATGCCCTGATCATGGATTGACTCCTGCCCAGATCTTAAATAGCTTTGCACGAGCACTCCCGGATCCCCTGAGGACACAACTCTATCCCCGCGTCAAAGAAGAAGGAATGACGTATGACTCGGTATGAGATATTCGGCAAGATTGCAATAGATCACGCCGGCTTCCTCGCTGAAGCGAACTATTGTCATTATTGGAAGGATCCGCAAACGGGAAAAAAATGACAAAACCGCACGATCTCAGGGTCAATACCTGGGAGAGACAGTCTCCTTCTAACCTTTGAGGAAGGAGGCGCCGAGACCATTTCTTGGGATCAAGTAGACTATGGTCTCGACGAACGCAGCGGACCAGTAGCTCAGGAGGGGAGTTACGCGGCCGTTGTAGCCCACGGGGGAGGGCGTCAAGGAAGAGGGCGTGGCCGAGGAAGAGGTTGCGGCCGTGGTGGACGAGGATTCGACACCCAGAGGGGTGGTGGTGAAGGAAGCCATTACGCGGGAGGAAGGGGAAATGGTCCCTCACAAGGTGGCCGTGGTTCTTACTCCACCTGGGTAGAGGAAGGGGCACTTGGTATAACAAGTGGGACAAACTGTACCCACCACATCCAGGCCTACCCGAAGGAGAGCCTTGGAAAGAATTGGGAATAACATAAAAAGTCTGGTAAGAAAGAAAGAAAGCAGACCAATGCCTCAATTGTGGGGACCCCGACCACATTGTCCCCTATTGCCCTGGCTATAGGGGGGCAAAAGGGAACAGCCAGTAGAGGTGTCAGTTGCCTCCACCGGAGCTTCGAATGTTGAAAAATCAGAATCCTCTCATTCAAAGGCTCCAATGGCAGAAACTGAAGAGGAAGACAATCCCCATCTAGTGCACTGTCCAGAGGTGGCAAACGTCTGCATCTCTCTAGATGGATCCCTCGCTGGCGTGGGTGATGAGTTGGCCGCTCGTCGCCAAGCCTGGACTGAAATGCGGAAAAAGAAAGGACAGCTAATAGTTGCAGATCTTGAAATAAATAGAATAAGAGTTGGAGGTATGGTAGACAGTGGGTCTGCACGTAGTTATATTAGTAAGAAAGGTTTGCAGAAGCTGCGTCTCGGGCTTAAGGTTAAGAAGTTGAGTGAGCCCATTGTAAGTAAGTTAGCCAATAGTAGTGAAATCGTCATGGATCGATACGTTGAGGGGGTTCAAGTATACTTTCGGCTAGAGGCAGAGGGGAAGGTGGAACGTGTTCTCCACTCTCTGACCTTCTTGGTGAAGGATAACATGCCCTTTGATGTCTTGCTAGGAATAGATTGGGGTGAGGCTGCAAATGCGGATCTGAAGTTAAGAGAGCATGAATGTTGGCTCCCAAGTCCGCAAGGAGGTAAAAAGAAAATTCGCCTCTGTTATGAGTCTGGAAAGGAAAGTAGCCTAGCTCACTGTTGCATGAGTGTCCCAGCGTTCGCTCGCCATGTGAGAAAACATAACTTGTATGATCAAGTGTTTGTTGCATATGTGCGCCCAGTAAAGGAAAGGGAAAGTAAGGAAAAAGTCCGGTCTCAAGAAATTGAAAGGATCTTGAAAGAGTTCGCAGATGTGGCTGAAGCCCCAAGCGGTGTGGTAGAAAGACCAATCCGACACTTCATTGATATCATCCCAGGGAGCGCGCCCCCGAAGGGGCCTATCTATGGTATGTCGCCCCAGGAATTGGATGAGCTGCGAACCCAACTCGATGAGTTGCTGAAAAATGGATGGATAAGACCTAGCTCCTCGCCCTATGGTGCACCTGTGCTCTTTGTACCCAAGAATGATGGCGACGTTCGCAGGTATATAGACTATAGAAGGTTAAATRATATAACAGTGAAAAATGCCGAACCATTACCGCGAATAGATGATTTGTTGGATCGCGTGCAGGGTTGTAAGATATTTTCAAAGATTGATTTGAAATCCAGCTACCATCAGATTGAGCTTGAGCCGGAAGACCAACGTAAGACTGCCTTCAGGACAAGGTATGAGCACTATGAGTTTATAGTTTTGCCCTTTGGTCTAACGAATGCCCCTGCCACTTTCCAAAGAACGATGAACGAACTATTTCGTGAATGGCGTGATAAGTTAGTTGTTATTTATCAAGATGATATTTTGATTTTTAGCAAAGATGAAAAAGAGCATGCTGAGCACCTTCGACTTGTGCTAAATAAACTACGAGAAGCAAAACTCAAGATAAACCCAAAGAAGTGTGAATGGGCTAAGCGTCAGGTTCTATACCTGGGACATGTGATTGATGGAGATGGGGTCAAACCGGAAGATGCTAAAATAGCAGCAATCAGAGATTGGCCGAACCCCCGCACCTTGACTGAGTTGCGGTCGTTCCTTGGGTTAGCCAACTATTATCGAAAGTTCGTGAGACACTTTACGATAATAACTGCTCCCCTTCGCAGGTTGCTTAAGAAAGAGGTAATTTGAAAGTGGGATTCAGACTGCACAATGTCTTTCAAGCGTCTGAAAAAGTGTTTGATCAATTATCCGGTTTTGAAGGTAGCCGACCCTTCGTTACCTTTCGTAGTCACAACCGACGCTAGTCAATATGGCATAGGTGCTGTACTCCAACAAGACGATGGGCATGGATACAGGCCTGTGAAGTTTATGTCTTGCCGGTTACCTAATGAGAAAGTGGCCGCCTCGACGTATGAAAGAGAGTTATATGCTCTTCGTGAGACTCTCAATCATTGGCGACACTATCTTCTGGGAAGACATTTTAAAGTATACCCTGACCATGAGACACTTCGCTGGCTTAAGACGCAGGCTCGAATGACACCTAAATTAACAAGGTGGGCTGCGGAGATTGATATGTTTGACTTTGAACTAAAGTCAGTCAAGGGTAAGTATAACGTCGTTGCTGATGCACTAAGTCGTAGATCTGATTTCTTCGGTGCCATTGTAACGTATTTGAATGTTGATACTGATTTGCAAGAAAGGATTAGGAATGCGTATCCCTCTGATCCTGTCTATGGAATGATGATTAAGCGAGTACAAGAAACGCCAGCAGAGTTTCCTGATCATAAGGTTACTCAGGGTCTATTGTTTGAGAGAACTGATGTGAATGATAGGCTATGTATACCAAATAACGAAGAGATCAAGAGCTTGATCTTAGGGGAATGCCATGATACAGAAGGTCATTTTGGGTGGAAGAAGACTTATGGGACTTTGTTGCGTTCCTACACCTGGCCTCGAATGAAAGCGGACTGTATCGCATATGTGCAAGGTTGTCAAGTGTGCCAGCGAAACAAAAACACTACGCAGTCTCCCCTCGGGTTACTTAAGCCCTTGCCTATCCCTACAGGCCCTTACGATTCTGTATCTATAGTTTTTATGGATACTAAAGTGAAAAGCAGAAATGGAAAAACGCAAGTAATGGTCATAGTGGATAGATTCACTAAGTATGCTGTTTTTGTAGCTTTGCCTTCGGAAGCAAAGACTGATTTGGTAATTCGGGAGTTATTTAACCATTGAGTAAAAGACTTTGGACATCCCTTAACTATTGTAAGTGACAGAGACACTCAGTTCACGAGTGAACAATGACAACAACTAATGAATGTGTATGGCTCTAAGTTGACTATGTCATCAGGTAGGCATCCTGAGACTAATGGCCAGACTGAGCAGATGAACAACATATTGCAGCAGACTTTTGCGCATGTACATCCGTCCCGATCAAATTGACTGGGATGAACATCTGCCTAAGGTTGCTAGTGCCTACAATAACTCTGTGCATTTGTCTACATGTAAAACTCCTATGGAGTTACATCTGGGGTGGCGTCCAAGAAGACCCATTGATCGACTAAACCCGGATCAAGTACATAAGCTTCCTTTAGGAACAAGTGAATTCGCGATCCAATACCAGAAAGATATTGAGAAAGTAAAGGAGAACATAATCAAAGCACAACATCAGATGATTGAGCAGGTGAATAAGCATAGACGACCGTCTCAATTTGTTGTAGGAGACCTAGTTTGGGTGAAGTCTAAGGAGTTTGCTCCTGAAGAGAACATTTCGGAAAAGCTCCTACCCGCCTACAGAGGACCTTGGCCAGTTTTAGACGTAATTRGAGATGTGGATGGTCCTTCGTATGTCATTGATATTCCTCTACATCTGCACACTTATCCAGTGTTCCACGCATCCAAGCTCTTATCTTGTGTAACGAATGAGCTCTTTCCAAGTCGCCGATCAGCGATCCCTCCAAGTATGAATGAAAAATATGATGTGGAAAGGATTGTTGCGGAAAGTACTTATCACACTGGACGTAGAGGCAGACCACATCGTCAATATAAAGGGAGATTTGCCTACCAGGATCCTAGTGAAGATCGCTGGTTCACAAGGGAGGAATTGTTAGATTCTGCACCTCATATTGTGTCTGCATATGAAAAAGGAAAAAAAAGAATTAATATTATTGATAGGTAAATGATTCTCAGAGGACTTCGAAACTAGGCCGGCGAGAGTAAAAGGGCCTTTACCCAATGCAGGCCTCGTAAAAATAAAGCAGCGTGAAAGGGTATCTCGCCAGGACCCAGAAACGTGAAAGCAGATCAAGGGTCACGTTTTCTATCAACAGGGCACATCCTAAACTAAAGTAAAGGTCATTGCCAAAGGACCTACCTGTTCGCCAGGAAATGCACATGTCATGTCTGTTCGGATAAAGGTGTGTCTGTACGTGCAGTCAGTGTGTCTATTCGTGCAGAAAAGAAGTGTCTATTCACACAATGTGAGTGTCTGTTCAGGCAGTGAGTGTGTCTGTTCGTCTAAAGTTGTGCCTGCCCAAAAGAAAGTCAATACACAACGTCCGAGTTCTGGTCTAAGTCTAGGGAACAGTCCAGATCCAGACATCCAAAGTCCAAGTCCAGGCCGAGAGGCCTCAACAGCAATTGACTTTCATTGGGACACGTACTGGGACACATGCAATGCAGGGTCTGGGACAAAGGAAGGCCTGAGGCAGCCGAATGCAGACCCAACGAGGAGAGGCCAGCACTATAAAAGCAGCAGCCAACCTCATTCCTCGCCAGATCTCCACTGGCATCATGATTCTATGCGTGGAAGTGCTGAAGCACTTGTGCGCCAGTCAGTAGGAGCAGCTCTGGAGGATGAAGATGCGCTAGGAGGGAAGAAGAAGACTGTGCGCTGGAAGGGATGCATCCATAGCTGCCCAGCGAGTTCGTATAGACATAGAGGGTAAGTAGTTAGCTATGAGTAGCATTCAGGGTAGATCCTTGTGAGTGAAGAGTGTGTATGTATCGTAGGAGGAAGGGACTAAGGTAGAGAGAGTGTTCTATCAAGGTTCAGCTATGAGGGATACTTACCTGAGATGCATATGAGCTGCAGAGGTGGTGCTGATATGTAGTGACCACATTGCTGACCAGGATACAATCTGCAGAAGTAGCGCTGGTGTGTTGAAGCCATGTTGATGAGTTGATGCTGGATTCG
>BFEA01000758.1:561452-577702 GCA_003427395.1 Chara braunii | reverse complement strand
AAGAAGAAGAGTTTCACAACGATATATGAGTGAATGACAAGAAGAAGAGTTTCACAACGATACATGAGTGAATGACAAGAAGAAGAGTTTCACAAGCCATTCAGTGTCGTATGCCAATTGCTGGCACGAAGATTGGGAAGATGACAACCGGGTTCGGAAGATGACATCCAGGTTAACCTGGGTGGATTGGAGTCGAAAGCAAGAGCGGAATTGGAAGAAATTCACGGGATGATCTCCTTGCTCCTTAAATAAATATCACCAAAATATTATTTGATGAACGCACGGCTCGAGCGGTGTGTGAAATCAGGGATCTTACCAAAGCTGACATTAAACAGGTCCCGAATCAACAGCTGGAAAAACTCTTTCATGACGCCTCCCTCGTCTACACCCTCCTCACCGTCAAATATTACCTACAGCCACACAACAAGCCGGATAAGGGACATCAAAAGGATGTGACGGGAAACAGACTCGGCAGATAAAAAGCATAACGAGCACCATCAGTCCGGAGGAAGAACCATAAGAACAATGTCAATGGACAAGAGGGATTTTGAACAGAACAGTCATGTGACGACAACATAGGTTAACAACTTGACATAGGTTTCAGATTGAGCCTGTGAAACTTTTGACAGGTGAGAAGATCTGGAAGCAACAAGGGAACCCATGATGGTGCTCGATAGAATGCAAACCTTCGAGAAATTGGATGTAAGAAACCCAAACCCGGAAGCCATACCAAGCAAACAGGGAGAGCTATACTAAGGAAACAGGCCCATAAGTAGCTCTCACCAATTGCCTGCAAACACGCTTGAGAACCAAAAGGCTTAAACCACCTCTCCCTTTTCGGGGCTGGACACGTAGTAACCAAACCGGTCCTGTAAGCAAGCGGAGGAGAGGAAGGGGGGAAGAAGGAGAACAAGCACTTTCTTGTACAGTAAAAGCCATTTCTGATAAGCTGAATTCATGCCAAACATTCCAATTGCTGCAAAAGACCAGCACTGTACGCACTAACTAAGTGTACACGAGGCGAGAGAAAGGGAGACAGACAGAGTTGACGGGGGAGGGTGGGGGAGGGGAGGGGAGGGGATGGACAAAGGGACGGAGACGGGGTGAAACGGGAAATAGGACTTTCAACACTGGGCAAGGGGAGGCGATGGGGGAAGAGGAAGGTGGAAAGAAGACTTCACTGTAGAGAGCAATCTTTTCCTGAAGAAAACAAAACAGACATTCAGATTTTACATTACCATGACCAATTGATGACCTACAACAGACTACGGTTATGCTTCACTGAGCTACAGTTAACCTGGTCCTACACAGGAAAGAATTGAGACTTAGGATGGCAGTTGGCCATACAGCTGAATCCCATCTGGCGACCACAGAACAAATCAATCCTGGCTTGGGGTCGAGTCAAAGCGGTGCTGAAAAATCACAACGGTTGTACTTGGTTCGATTGTTCACCTTTAGTGGCTTCTTCAAATTTCGTGGCACTGTTGCAATCTGCTGGAGCTGCCCCAGGGTTCTAGCAACAAGACGATCTCGGTCCACCTGAAAACATTGGAAAAGGTTTGCTACATCAAATTCAACCAATCATTGCCCCAAAGCTCATACAGAGGAGCCATATCATGTGGCACATGACAAGCATAAATGAAAAGCTTGCGAAGAGTGCAGGTCAAGAGTCGAAATTCAGTCTCTGGCAGCAGACACGAGGGAGAAAGAGAGGGAGGGAGAAAGGGAGAAAGGGACGGGGGGAGAGAGAGAGAGAGAGAGAGAGAGAGAGAGAGAGAGAGAGAGAGAGAGAGAGAGAGAGAGAGAGAGAGAGAGAGAGAGAGAGAGANAGAGAGAGAGAGAGAGAGAGAGAGAGAGAGAGAGAGAGAGAGAGAGAGAGAGAGAGAGAGAGAGAGAGAGAGAGAGAGAGAGAGAGAGTCTCTTTCTGTCCGTCTCTCTCTATGTAAACGAGGAGCAGGGTCAAGGGAAAAAGAGAAGGGGGACAAGAGACGGCAGGAGACTTACTGTGAGAACAAGAAAAGGATCCACATAATGATTGTCTCCTGCAAGAAGGAACTCTGCCAACGCATGCTGCTGGTGAGTTTGCTTCTCAATTTCAGCTTCCACCTGACAACAAAAACATAACTCAACTTCAAAATTCTGACAAATAATGGGAGGCCGCGGGAAAGGTACCAGACTCAAGCGAGTATGAAGTTCATCTTCAAGAACGATCATTTGTGCAAATTTCTTAAAGCACCAGCACTGAACCTATCGCTCACCCATCCCCCCACAACCCTCCTTCCAAAGTTTGTGGCTGCTCTACCAGACCAAATGGGGGTTACTCAGACGGAGCACAACATTCTGAGTGCCCCAACTTCGGCAGTCTTTAATCCTTGAGTCCGAAGACAAGAACAACCAAAACAAGTCAAGGATGAAGACTAGGCTCTGATGTATCAGGGGAAATATTGCAAATATCCAACAAAACACGTCTGCCCACAAACGGGAATTTGGTGTGAACCTTGGCGACCAGCACGGCCAGCCACAGTCGGGCTGGGCGCGCAGGGGGGCACTCGCCCTGCAGTCATTACAATTGAATGCTACGGGTGGGTTTTCAGAGAGAGACATAAAAACTCTCAGCTTTCCGAAGGGATTCTTGCGTACACAAGTAGGCACTTCGATATATTCTCAATTTGTCACATATTTATGAACTAAAAGAGCGCACTTTGCTAAGGGTACTTCGATATGTCTTATGGCTTGTCAATGAAAAAGGAATGGGACTGCCTGCCCTCAGGACCATGTGCAACAGTTTTCCCCCAACATATTTTTACGCGCAAGCTTGGTAGAGTGGTGGACCTGTTTGGCAGATTCCCTCCGTGCCTTGCGACTCTTTCAGCTGCATGAGTGATACTCTCACCTTTCAGCTGGATGAGCCAAGCTCTCACTGACTCCCTTTTTTTTTTTTTTTTCAAGTCTTAAACTCTAACCAACCCAACCTGTAACTATAGTGAACATTATAAAGAGTAAACGTTTCGAGTGCACCAACTTTGACAATTCTTAATCCTCATTTTGAACCCAGCCCTGCATCCCCCTTGTTAACCATGAGCCAGACTCTCACCTGTCAGTGGATGAGCCAAACTCTCACCGAGTCACCGACTCCTTTTTCTAAATTTCTTTTCTCCAGTATTCTCAACTCTGCTCTCCAAAGATTCTAGTTTATCAAGCTAAGCTGGCATACCCGGCCACCATGTCTGAGAGGAATTATTGGAGAGAGGCAAGCTGGCAGTCGATCCTCTATGAAAATAGAGCAATCAATGCTGACCGGGGATCCTTTGGCAGGCAGAGGGAGGCATGTGTGAATTTCCTGATGCAAAGTTACAACTTGCTGGTGGAAAAAGAACCGGACTGATGCCGACTCAACCTGTAGCTAGAGTAAAGATTAACAACGACAGGCCCGAGAGTAAACACTTCGAGTGCCCAACTTTGACAATTCTTTATCCTCATGTTAAACCCAGCTTTGCTTGTCAACATCATACATGCACTCTCACTGGGTCACTAGAGGAGACAAGTCCGCAACTTTCACACAAAACATAGAATGGTGTCAACTCATAAACTAGTACAAGGAGCCTGCCAAACCGTTTCTAAGGTCTGTCGCTCATGCTTCAGAATGTTGCAAAAGAACACTATGATGAAAAAGGGTGCAGTGAGGGAGGTAATGTGGGATGACCTGACCAAACATGGACTGAAACACACGGCTGATTTCTGAGTTTTGCTCATGGACTGAATGCCTTGCTGAGTTTCTCGATTGCTACTAAGTCTGTGTGTGTGCACGCTTGCTGGACTGCATGTCTGTCTGAGTGCTGGTTGGCTTGAGTGTGTGTGGGGCCCGTAAAGGCACTTGCTCGTTCGTTGGGCCCTCAGGGCCGGTACTTACCGTGGCCGTGGCATTGAGGATTGCAGCGGGGGAAAACACGACAGTGGCGGGGAAAGAGGCCCGCAGCACTTGAAGCAGCGGGGAAACACTCAAAGTAGCAGGGAGGCCAGTACCACACCCTGAAGCGGTAGATGTGCAGGGTACTGGAGGCCGAGCAGAAGAAGACAAAAGTGGAATTTTTAGAGGCCCAGTAGTTGTAGGCTAGGTCTAGGCGGGTACCAGTCTGAGTCTAGGGCCAGTACAGGCAATATCAGAGTCTGCAACGATGTTTCCCACCGAAAGGGAGGCGGTACCAGTTGCTTGGGAGGCCGAGCGGCCTGGAAGTCACCGCCCGAGAGGCAAGCAGGTCGCTATATCTCCAGGCCGGGCGAAGAGCCCAGCCTCATTGTCGGTGTGCAAGTTTGGTGACACGCTGGTTGGAGCGCTCGCTGGAGCAGCGCTAGCTTGGAGCAGCACTGCTGGGGAAGAAGCAAGGACTTGGAGGAGGAAGAAGGACAGGAAGGGGGAGGAGCGCCAGAGGTACTTACCTGGCTATGATGGCAGCCATCTTCATCACCTTGGTGGGCGCTGCAGCAGGGAGACCCCAGCTGGGGAGAGCTACACCAAGAAGCTTCGAGGCAGAGTCAGGATGGCGGCCTGAGGTAGAGCAGCCATAGCTGCTTTGCGTTGTCCTTTGCACAGCAGGGCAAGGCCCAAGTAGTCCGCCATAGCCTCGGCCCATGAGAGTGAAGAGTGAGGGAGGCGGCCATGGCTATGGTGGACCTCAAGTGATACCTGCAGTAGAAAAGGGATTCGGACATTGATTCTGGTTCAGCCATTCAACATTGTACTATTATTTCTTGTGTGAATAAGAGAGGAGGAGATAAGGAGGAAGAGAGTGTTGGGCGAAGAAGAAGAGCTTTGTCATTTGTCTACGCTGGTGTACATCATCTTCTTCTTCTTTCTTACTTCTTCTTCTTCTAACCTTCTCTCTCCTCTCAAGCTCATTCATTTCTTTCTGCAATTGGACGGCATTGTACTATGATGAAAGTGTATCTCGAAATTGGCCAGGATCATAACATTGGTATCAGAGCGGATTCTACTTGCTGGTGAGAGTTGACTTTGCTGCCCTAACCCTAACCTAAGTGGTTGCGGGCAACACTTAGGGTTAGGGTTGGATGTTAGGGAAGTGGGGCAGCGTGGCTAAGGGAAGCTGCCCCCACCTGGTTAGGTCATGTGGGGTCGACATCGAACCTAACCGGGTTGCTTGAGAGTGAGATAAGGGTGGCGAGACATTTCGTGGAGACTTCATGCGGCAACTTGAGAGAGGCACTCGCACCTGGAATCTGATTCAAGGGAAACACTTGGCAACTTAAGGGCTGCCCTCAAGTAGGCGAACTTGAGGGTCAGCGGCCATTCAGCATCTACGACTGCAAGTTGCCACTTTGTTCTCCAGCATCGGCGGGGGACCCGGCGTTGCACTTTGGTGTTGGAGTCAAGACCCTCCTAGGAGATAGGACACTAGTGTAGGGGTAGCGTTAAAGGGGTCAGAAGGATCACATGAGAGGGGGGTGAGTTCTATTCACCTCGAAGCTCAGGCCACTCAGGTAAGTGTCGTGCACCTACGGGATGCCCATGTACGTGTGCATGGTATTGATTGTCCTGCTGGGGTTATTCTGGGTTTCTTTCCTACTCCTCTGTGGTCTTGATTGTGTGATTGAATGTGTTGAACTACCTACGCACCTGATGGATGGAGAAACGAAGTATCTTGATTTGAATGTCGATTCCTTCTACAGTGCTTTGTCTTTTCATCTATGAACGGCTGTAGTATGTAGGTTCTGCCGGAAGTTGGAATTCATTTTCAGGATGGTAGAGGCAAAAACTTAGTGCAAGTGGGACTCCTCTTGGTTGGGACTCGGTCACGACCTACGTGGGACCCCTGGGGACCCAGTGGGACCAAGCCAAAACAAGAAGAGCCCTTGGACCCGAATCTGTTAGACATTAGTCCATTCTCTTCCTGACTAAGATCCGGAGTTTATTCTTGTTGGTTAGGACACCCACTGCCGAGGGGATCTCAACTGAGACGTTTCGCATGCTTTTGATCGCACCGTCCATGGCTTGACTCACACCCTATACACCACTCAATTCTTTGTTGTTGCATTTAGTCACCCGTTGTCTGATTTGCTGAACGGTCACGGAGCTGGTCAGACTGGACTCGAGCGGACCTCATATGCAATCTGATCAAACCGGGTCGCTGGATCAGACCTCTCCTGTGAATTTGTTTTTCTTTTTGTGGTTTGCTGCTCTCTAGTCCAAATGTAATGTCGCTCCGGCTAGGAGTTCTACCTTCTCTTCTTTGAACTTTTCAATTTGTTTCTTTTCTCGAGTTCGTATTTTGATGCCCGTAGAGACTCGCAGACAAAAGGAAGAGAGAAAGAGAGACGAGAGAGTGAACGCCCTCATCTTGAGGGACTTGCAGAAATGGGCGATGTAAAGGCTTATGTGGCCTTAAAGACCCAACTGGACGCAGCCATAGAGGAGGATAAACCATTGTTCCAAACTCCCTACGAGAAGGCACTCGCAAGGGAAGAGAAAGTCGAGGAGGAGAAGAGGAAAATAGTTGTTGCAGACCATGAGGTTGTCCTCAAAACAGTCTCCTCCTTGCCTGACACTGAGGCCAGAAAGGAGATAGTCGCATATGTACGTGCTCTTATAGATTGTCACCTACTCAGTGACATCCCTAAACAGATCACCAAACTCTCGGCAGAGGTAAGTGAGCTGCGGGCAAAAGTGGCCGAAATGACCAAAGAGCACAATGATCTAATGCGGCAGATGGCAAATCTGCAGAAGCACCAAACTCCTAATCCTCTCCCTCTACCTCCTGCCTCCAATGTTGCAAACCAAACTGTCCTCGCTCCTCTCCATCCCTCTACTTCTTCTCAAAGGGTGGTTCCATTGGGACCTGCACTAGGTGCAGACCCTGCTGCCGCTTTGGCAAGTGGTGGCGCAGGAAATTCTGCAACTGTTGCAGCCTCGAGTTCAGAAACAGCAATCGCTGGTGCCGGCTACAGCAGTCCCTATGTGGACAGGAAGGCGGTTCCCATACCGTCTAAGTACGACGACAAAGAAGACGTTGAGTCCTAGATCAGCTTCATGAGGGCTTACTTCGAGGTGCTGGGAACTCAACCAGTGAGCCAGTCCTTGATAATGGGGACCAACGCCGAGCCCGCCGTACGAGGCTAAATAGAAGTCCAAGCTATGCAAGCCGGGATCAATCTGACACAGTGGCTCAAAGCCACACCCATAGCCACACTTGAGGAGATTCTTATCAAACAATTTAAGGATCCACATGCTGCCTCGAGAACCCAAAGGAGACTTGATGATCTCAAGCGCAGCAAGTGGACGGGCACCATGCATAATTTGTAGTTGTTTGTCAGTAAACTTTTTGCTACTCCAGGACTGGAAATGACTGCACAATCATGCTTGGATGTTGTGACAGGTACGGTTCCCACTACCTACATGCATCGCCTAGGCAAAGAGCCCATTGGTTACACGGACTGGCTTTCCCTCATGCAGGATGTGGTCAGCCTTGAGGCACAAGACCTCATTACCACAACGGGCAGCAAAGAGCCTATTGGCAGCAGGCGGTTCAGAGGCAGCAACCGTTTTGCTATGCATGACCTGTTAGAGGCCAATGAGGAGGCCTATGCAGACGACCCCACTCTTGGTGACGACCAAGAACAGGACCCTGACACGGCGTGCTCCTCTTCCGCCCATGACTCTGATTTGAATCATGAAGAAGAAAAATTAAATGCCTTTAGAAAGTCTGCCAACGTAAAGGGACCGGACCGGAATTCAGCTGCGGGCTGATCCCAGCAGTCAGCCTGATTTTCACAAGAATGGAGGACTGATTTTTCATCGATATGGGAACCACGACCGTTTGTGTGTGCCCAACCATGAGCCTCTCCGCACGCACTTTTTGGACTTGGCTCATAGCCGGAGTGGACACTTCGCCATGGCAAAGACATACGGAAACCTATTGTGACAGTTTGATTGGCCTGGGATGAAGGGATCTGCTGAAAAGTTTGTGGTTGAATGTCAAGTTTGTCAACGAATCAAACCATGTAGACAAAAGTCAATGGGGCTACTTACACCCCTTCCCATTCCCGATGGTCTCCGGGAATCTGTCTCTATCGACTTCACCGACATGGGAAAGGTAAGTAAGAACAGCTACTCACAAGTCATGGTGATTGTTGACCGCTTCTCTAAATTTCTTAATCTGATGCCTTTGCCATCTCATGCTCCAACTGAATTGGTGATCCGTGAGTTCAAACAGAAGTACATTCTGCAGTTTGGAACCCCGAAAACTCGCGTGAGTGATCGGGACCCGCGCTTCATCAGTACTGAATGGAAAGACTTCACGTCCCAACTCCCTGGCCTCAAGCTATGCATGACATCTGGCCGACACCTCGAAGCCAACAGTTTGGCTGAGGAAATAAACCAGACTGTGTTCCAACTTCTTCGTGCTTTAATCATTCCGGATCAGGGATCATGGGATGAAGAGCTGTATTCCGTCAGGGGGTTGTACAACAACTCCATCCACTTTCCCACCGGCATGACACCAAACAGGCTGCATTACGGTTGGCAGATTCATAATCCGCTCTCCTACCTATTCCCTGAGCAGCCAGCTGGTTTAACACCCGACAGGCCTGGTTTCAGGGCCAAGTACGATCGCTTGCTCAAAGTTGCCATGGCAGCAATGACCAAGCGACAACACGCCATGATCCATCATGCAAACAAGAAGCGCCGACCTTTAGATATTGAGGTGGGAAGTTATGTCTGGGTCAAGATGTCTGAATTTTCAGAAGAAGAGGGAGTCTCGCGTAAACTTCTCCCACTTTATTATGGTCCGTGGAAAGTTCTGGATGTGATTGGCGAAGATAGCTTTGGCCCTTCATACGTAGTTCCTGTGCCACCTCATCTGCGCACATATCCCGTGTTTCATGCATCAAAACTGTATCTCCATCGTGATGCTAAGTCGTTCGATTACCGTGAAGACATGATTCCTCGTGCAATCAATGGCGGTCATGAGATAGACAGAATTAAACAGCACGCAGGGAAGGGAAGCAACAGACAGTACCAGGTTCATTTCATGTACCACCCGTTGGATGATCTATACTGGATTTCCAAGCAGGAACTGCTGCGCAGCGCACCGCGCGTTGTTAAAGCCTACGGGCGACAAATCGCCTCTAATGATGCACCTAAAATCTCTGCCAAGCTCACTGCGACAGAGTACTCTCGAAATCTCTTTGCCTTGTTTGCCTACGATGCGTTTGTCGAGGACTCAGAATGAGTTCCTCGCTCGAAGGGACCTCGCTCTTCAGGGGGGAGTTGTGCGATGACCCGACCAAACATGGACTGAAACACACGGCTGATTTCTGAGTTTTGCTCATGGACTGAATGCCTTGCTGAGGTTCCCGCTTGCTACTAAGTCTGTGTGTGCACACTTGCTGGACTGCATGTTTGTCTGAGTGCTGGTTGGCTTGAGTGTGTATGTGGCCCGTAAGGGCACTTGTTCGTTCGTTGGGCCCTCGGGGCCGGTACTTACCGTGGCCGTGGCATTGAGGATTGCAGCGGGGGAAAACACGACAGTGGCGGGGAAAGAGGCCCGCAACACTTGAAGCAGCGGGGAAACACTCAGGTAGCAGGTAGGCCGGTACCACACCCTGAAGCGGTAGATGTGTAGAGTACCTGTGACGCACGTGCAGAGGGAACGTGCGGAGATGGTGAGAGAGGGAGAGAGAGAGGAGATGGACACACACGAAGCAACAGCCGAGTGAAAGTCCAGTCCGGCTCCACGAAAGAACGAACAACCGAATGACTGAGCCTCCCGCCCTGGGCCTAGGCCGAAGTGATATATCGGCCTAGGTCCAGGTACGGAACAAACTGGTACTGGACCAAGGTCAGGCCGATGGCCTGAAACTGGTCCGGCCTCACTGCCGGGCCGTAGGGGTACCGCTACACGATCCTCGGACCTGTGAATGGATCAAGCGATACATCAAACACGCTATCCGCTGAAATAGCGGAAACCCAAAAGGAACGGCAAAAGAAACAATCCTAGATGCGGAGCAGGCTCCATGCAGGAAAAGGAATGCAATGCAGACTAAGCCTCAAGCCTAATCTCTACCATAATGTCTGGTCTGTGTCGACCCAAAAAGTAGAAAAATGTCTGACTTGTGTCGGCCAAGAAAGAGAAAAATGTCTCATGAGCCAAATAGGCTGAATATAAATCAACACCGGGGCCCTAAAGGCCAAAGAATAACTAAACCACTGTCCTAAGTCGAAAACGAATGTGGCATAGTCTCACGTGCCCTGTACACAATGCACAATACCTGAAGAAAAGAGAAAGGGACTCAGTCGCATGGCAGTAGGAACGGTTGGGAAGGCGGCAGGTACAGCTCTCAGAGTAAACTCCAAGGGGGCACCGACACAACCAGGTAAGGGGTCATCAGGCTCAGAGGGGGAGTAACAGCACGACACCGGGCTCAATGGAAACCATCAAACGGGTACCGCCAGCTGAGAGGGGGGAAGGGCACTCACACAAGGGAGCACACATAAGGTGAGCCTGAAAGGAAAGAGAGGGTCATGCCGGCATAGACATGTGGCCAAAAGCCGCTAGCAAGGAAAACGTACACTCCAGAGGAGGACGCGCAGCATAAGGTAAGGCAGAAGGGCGGCAAGCGGACACACCCACATAGACAGGGAAAATAGGAGTCATCATGCGACTGAAGGGTAAGCTCGAGGGTGGTGGATAGGAGGGAATGATGGGAACTATGTAGCCGAAAAGGTTGAAGTAGACCAACTGATGAGTCTCCAGACTAAAGTCGAACCGAAGTAGCCTGGATGAAGTAGGGGTACTGCAAGAACCGAGTAGAAATCCGGAACACAGCGACAAGTACTCTGGTACTGAGGAGAAGCACTGTGGTCGAAAGTCGAATGTAGAAGCCGAAGTAGAAGCCGAATGTAGAAGCCGAATGTAGAAGCCGAATGTAGAAGCTGAATGTAGAAGCCGAATGTAGAAGCTGAAACGGGGAGCTGCTGCATAAGTGTCCAGGAATGGTAAAAGATAGAGAGTGTATGGGGGATATAGATCAGTAACGAAAACGAGAAGGAAGTCGATGGGTACGTTGAGGGCGAGAGGAATGAACTGCAACAACAGGCGGTACCACAGCCACAGGGGAAGGAGGACCTGCGGCGGGTACCGGTGGAGCAGGCGGACCCATCGATGGAGGAGGGGGAATGTTAGTGGTCGCAAAGGTAGAAGGGTCAGTAGTAGAAGGACGAGAAGTAGGAGGGGAGGATGATGAAGGGAAAGAATGAGCACGATCATAAGCACACACGAAAGTCATAGCATGCTTCACGTGCTCAAGAGGCTCCCAAGTAGACTCCTCGTCAGGATAACCCTTCCATCGAACGAGATACTCGAGGCGGGGAGGGTCACCATCAGTCATACGCCGGGACGCAATATCAGAGACGACAAACTCCTCGTGACCCTCAATGATGATGGGRGAGGGGCAAGGGTAAGGTCGACCATGGAACTCGGGGGGAGACCGTCTGAAGGGGCGCAAAAGAGATACATGGAACACATCATGTAAGTTAGCACGGTACATGGAATCGGGGAGCTTCAATTTGAAGCTCACCGGACAGTCGTGATTGGGTCCGGCAAGTGCAAGAATGGTGCAATGTGTCAACTTCGGGCTGGAAGTGACGTGCGTCGACAAGAACCTCGTCACCAACTTTGAAGGGATGGTCGATGCGAGAGCGGTTAGCGCGAGTGGCCATGCGAGTCTGGGAGTGAGCAATGCTCTCACGAGCCTTGCTAAGGAGCGCATCCATCTCCTTTACCCAATCATCGAGGGCAGGGCATTTGGTGTCGGGATGGATCTGAGATGGACGAAGAAGGTCAGATGGGACACGGGGATGGTATCCCAAGTCACAGTAGTAGGGAGACATGCCAGTGGCAGGGGAAATAGCATGGTTATAAGCAATATCGCGTGGGCAAGATGCAGATCCCAATCAGAGTCATTCTCAACAAACTTCTTGAGGATACTCCCAAGAGTTTTGTTGGTGACCTCGGTCTGTCCATTTGATTGGGGGTGATAGGAGGAGGAGAGGCGGAGCTCGGAGCCATAGATCTCATGGAGTCCACGCCAGAAATGAGAAGTAAAGCGAGGATCGCGATGGATGGCAATACGGTTGAAGTATAGGGAGACTATGTCTTTGGCTGAACTAGCATACTTGCATGGGAGGAAGTGAGCATGCTTAGTCAACCGACAGACAACGACGAAGATGGCATCGTGGCCTCGTGGGGTAGGGGGACGAAGAGGACCGATGAAGTCCATGGAGACAGAAGTCCAACGCTGAGTGGGAATGGGTAAAGGCTGAAGAAGACCGTAGGGGGGTTGATTGGGAATGTTGGCCTCCTGGCAGATCCTGCAGGTGCGCACGTACTCCTTAGTGAAGGGACGACGGTGCTCCCAGTAGTAATGGCGATATGGGCGGTCAAGTGTCTTGAAGACACCGAGATGACCGGCGGCGCGCTGGTCGTGACACTCAGCGACGACGCGAACACGGAGTTGACTAGTAGAGGGCACACATAAGCAAGGAGTACGGGTACCTTGGCGACCAAGCCAGTATAGGAGTCCAGAGGGATCGAGCTGGAAGTTAGGGACGGACTTGCTAGCCTGCAGGTCAGCGTAGATGGACTGAAACTCAGGGCACTGGGTGTATGCGCGACGGTACTCATCCAGAAAGGCGGGGTGGATGGTGGGAGCTAAGATAGCAGATAGCTGACGATCCTCGCACTGAAGGTCGGGGCGGCGGGATAAGGCATCTGCAACATGATTGCTTTCGCCGAAAATCTTCTTGATGGTGAAGTCGAACTCCGAGAGGTCATGCCACCAACGAGTCTGGCGAGAAGTGAGCTTAGGCTTCGTCTGGAAGGCAGCGAGGACAGAGTTGTCCGTCAAAACGGTGAAAGTATGACCGTGCAAATGATGACGCCACTTCTTAACAGCGTAGACCAGCGCAAGGACCTCGACGTCAGGAATATAAGGGGTTGGCGGCCCTGGGGGGGTGGGCTCGATGGGTGCAAGATGAGCCGCAGTCGCTGGAGGTGGAGGAGGGAAGCGAGGAATACGAGGGAGGCGGGAATCTGTGGAATCAGGAGGAGTAGAGGGGGCTGGGTAGATCTGGGAGAGAACAGCTCCAATAGCGAAGTCGGATGCGTCGGTGGTGACGATGAATGGACGCGAGTTGTCCGGTAAGTGTAAGACAGGAGCTATCGTGACAAGTCGCTTGAGAGAGCGGAAAGGATCCTCGTGAGTTGGGGTCCAATGAAAAGGTAGACGTCCGCGGGTCAGAGGGGTAAGCTGGGAAGAATACTGCGCGTAGTTTTTAAGAAAATGACCATAGTAGTTGGTCAACCCAAGGAAACTACGCAGCGCAGGAAGAGAGGTAGGAGTGGGCCAGTCGACAATGGCCTAAATCTTCGGGTCGTCCATGTGGAGTCCGTGCTCGGAGACCTGATGCCCAAGGAAGTCGACTTTGGGTTGAGCCAAGTAGCATTTGGACAGCTTCGCATAAAACCCATGGTCGCGTAATCGCTGGAGGACAGTGCGAAGGTTGGTCAGATGCTCCTCTAAGGTACGACTGTAGACCAGGATGTCGTCGATGTAGACTAGAACCGAGTCCTCAAGAAGGTCTTGGAACATCGTGTTCATAGCCGTCTGGAAGGTGGCAGGGGCATTACGGAGACCGAAAGGCATGACGGTAAACTCGTAGTGCCCAAAACGAGAACGGAAAGCGGTCATAGGCTGGTCCTCCTCGGCTACGCGGATCTGGTGATATCCGCTACGAAGATCGATCTTCGTGAAAAAGTGGTGGCCGGAGAGGCAGTCGAACAGATCATCCGCACGGGGCATAGGATAACTGTTTCTGATCGTATATTCGTTGAGACCGCGATAATCGAGGCAGAGGCAGAGAGTGCCATCCTTCTTGCGATCGAAGAGGACAGGTGCACTCCATGGGGATGTACTCGGTTTAATGAAGCCCTGCCGAAGCAACTCGTCAATTTGGCGTTTAAGTTCCTGGGCTTCGGGAACCGTGAGGCGATATGGGGCGCGATGCTGAATACGGTAGTTAGGTTCGAGCCGGATGTGGTGCTCGATATCGCGCAAAGGAGGGATGCTGCTATAAGAGACAGCCGAGGAAAAACATCGCGATACTCGCGAAGGAGGGCCGCAACGCTGGGCTGCAAAGTCGATAGGAGGTTGTCAAACTCCTCGGCTGCAGCGGCGTCTGAAGCTGGGGTGGAAGGAGTCGGTATGGGAATAGGTATCGATGGCGCCTCCGTGGTACAAGATGCAAGAAGGTGAGATGGGGTAGCAGGGGTGAAGGGGGATGAGGGGGCTGAAGGATCAGGAGGCTCAAGGGGCTCAGGGAGTGGTGGGTCGAGCTCGACCAACTCAGTGTCCTGATGCATAGAGTTACAGGCAAGGAGATCCGTGATATCGACAATGTAGAGTTCGGCATCAGGCTGACGAAGTATGTGGCGGAACTGAGTTGGTGTCAAGATGGCGACATCAACAGGGGGGGGAAGTGTAGAGTCCGATTTGCCCAACAACAGAATACGGTATTGTTTCCCATCCTTGGCGTCGAGGACGAGATCGTTGTGGGTCCAATCGGGGCCAGCATGAGCGAACTGATGGGAATAGGCAGTGCCAAGAACAAGATCATATAGGGTTTCCATGACATCGAAGGTCCACTTGTCATGGAACCGAGGGGCCTTGCGAAGGCTGTGGGGCATCCGCAGGGGGAAGGAGAATGGAAGATCAGGCACCACCGAATCGACGAAGGATTTGGCCTGATTGTCGCCAAGCGTGACAGTCACAGTGGAAGGGTAGGGGGATGTTTAGAGGGATGCCTCCTTAACTACGCGAGGATGAATGAAGTCGCCAGTAGAGCCAGAGTCCCACAGTGCGCGATACACTCTAGTAGAGGTCCCGAGGCTCACTGGAATAACCGGTAAGGTGCGATCGGGATTGTGTAGGCGCTGAGACATCGCGGACAGGGTGCGCTCTTTAAGGCGGAGACGTTCCTGGTGGACCTTAACACACTCAAGGTCCAGGAAGTCGATGATATCCTCGTCTGCAACAAGGGAAGCACTGCAGCGCGCCGTGCGAAGAGCACGCCTAGTAGGAGGACGAGGAGGAGGAGGATCATGAGAGACGCTAGGCGAAGAAGTGGAGGCACTGGAGGGTGGGCCAACGACGCTAGAAGCGACCAACGATGAAGTCCGGTCCAAGTCCTTAGAAAGAGTAGCAAGCGGCGCGAAGGTAGAATCGCGGGCGAATATGCCTGCAACTGTGGGAGGATCAGGGGAGCGGGAGATCGCCGCTAGGTGGCTGTGGAGCTGGAGGTCGAGGGGGGGGGGTCAGGTTGAGGGCGGGACTGCTGAGCAAAGTGACGCTGGAGGGCGTCGGCGTAGGGGCAGGTGGACGGAGTGTGACCAGGTAGGCGACAATGGGTACATATACCTCGTGCACGAAAGTCCTAACTATCCGCGATAGTCAGTCAGGCGCGGGGGAAGGCGTAGCCTGATGGGAGGGGCAGCTGTGTGGCGGAAGAGCGGGTCCTCGATGAGGAGGGCTGGCGCTGCCTCAGGAAAGCAGAGAAGGCGCGGGCGAGGTGCTCGTCCTGGTCGGGGTCATCGCCATCCACAAGGGACTGGGGGTCAAGTTCCTGGTCCGGGTCACTATGGGATCCGTCCGAACCAGTACCCTCCTCAGCGCTCGACGACTCGCGGAGCATAGGCTGGACACGGCGGAAGAAGGCACGTCCAGGAACTCGGCGGGGACCTCGGCGAGACGTGGAGAACTGTCGGGGGAGAGATGTGCCAGGGGCAGATGATGAAGCGGGAGGTGCGGCACCAGGCCCAGATGTGGAGCCCACAAGAGGTGCATAGGTGAGCTGGATGGCCCTGGCAATGTTGGAAGGCCTCAGGGAGGGTATGGACCGTGAAGAGTTGGGGTAACCCGGCACGGAAACGTTGGACCAAAGCGTCGTCGGCTATGAGGGAGGGGGGGATCTGGGCGCGAACGCGGTGGAATGCCGTGATGTACGACTCTAAGGCATTGTTGCCACCAAGCCATCTGATCTCAGCGATCCGTGTGATCGGGTCACGGGTAGGCGTCGGGCGAGAGAAGTACTGCTGGAGAAAATCACGAAACTCCGCGTACGTCATACTCGCGTGAACGCCCTGCTGAGTACGAAGGGCGAGAAAGTCGCGCCAAATGGAAGT
>BFEA01000758.1:536049-554190 GCA_003427395.1 Chara braunii | reverse complement strand
GTATGCGAGGATTTCACCCCTCGACAGTGTTGTGCCTGTCTCTTATACACATCTAGATGTGTATAAGAGACAGGTGTGTGCGTGCATGTGCGTGTGGGTGGGGTGTGTGAAATCAGACTGCACTCCAAACTTGTTCACAACATGCATACACGCAACTGATGGCAAACCAAACTCTTTCAACTCAGAATCAACATCAAACTTGCACTTAAACTTTGTTCAAGTCAACTGTACAACTAAGTCAACTGTACAACTCGCGGCTATGGCCGCCGAACACTGTCTCCACCACCAGCCTCACTCTCCCTCATGCACGCATGTACGAGGATCTACCCTGAATGTCCACGCTACACAGACAAACACTCTGTACACTGTCTGTGACAACAGCTGGGCAGCTATGGCCACCGTCATCTTCCTCCTCCTAGCTATGGCTGCCGTCGTCTTCCTCCTGGCCAGCTATGGCCGTCGTCTTCCTCACTGCCCACTTGCGCTCCGGGCACCTGCAGACCTCCACGCACACGTCACCATCCGCATGGCTCGCAGGAGAATGAATGAATTGCGGGACGCTGCCTCTTTATTTGTACTTCTTCGGAGGTGGTCGGGCCCTGCCTCAAAACGCGTGGGCCTGACCACTTACCACATGGGCCCCGGGTCTGGAATCTTCCAGGCCGCGTAGGCCTGGTAGGCCCAAAACACGTGGGCCTTCTGGGCCAAAATGCGTGGGTTGCTGGGCCCCAAGACGTGTGTTCCGGACCCTTCTGCATACCGCGTGCCCAGAGCCTTCCCCCACGTGCAGCCCTTCCCTGATACTTGCTGACAATGCAGGGACCTACAGTTGCAATGACTTGCTGATTCCGACTGCCAAGACTAACTGCGAGGCTGTATAGTACAACAGTAGGATAGATTCGTAATTTTGTTTGGCTGAGGGCTAACTGAGAGACCTACCTGTAAGGAAATTCGTGAGGGACATATCTGCAAATATGGGAAAATGGGCCCAGCAGTACTTCGATTTTCCTACAGCTATCCTCACTGCGTTTAGCAGGCCTGGGCTACCCCTAGGACAGACAGGCCCTAAGGGCCTAAGCTGATAGACGGTCCTATAGCCTGTAGCCGGGTCCGGTAGAGGTCGAGAGGCCGAAACCAAAACAGTACCGGTCGGTCAGTCAGTCCGGTCTAGGTCTAGGCTAGAGTAGTAGAGTCTATTAATAGTTTGGGGGAATCGGGTCGGGACTTTTTGGCAGTTCATTTTCGCAATACAGCGTTTGGAGCCAGGGAGGTTTTGCAGCGGCGATTGTCTTCAGGCGGTACCCTGAGACCCTCACCGTGGACGACAGCCATAGCCAGCCTGTTGAGGGCTTGCCATAGCTGGGGCATCCCCTGCGCATCAACCCCTGTGGGTTCTGCGATTGGCTGGGCTGTGTGGAGACTCCTCACTGAGTCTATGAGGGTGGCGGCAGCCATAGCTGCCGGTTCTTCGTCAGAGTTGTTCAGCGGCACTGAAGACTTCATCGCAGGATCTGTTCTTCATCTGGGTGGTTGGCGCTGGCCTCTGGGAGGCTATTCTCATGTGGCCCTACTAACTGGGTGTAGGGTAGAGAGTGGAGGGTGAGGTTCTGAGAGTGGCGAGATACTGGAACAAACTCTGTAACGATTTCTGGTTAATTGGCTCATCATTAGTGTGTATTCCAATTGTTATCCTCGCAGGTTCTTCTTGTGATTGGTTGTTGGGAGTATCGTTAGAGAGTGAGAAACACTGTCTTTCTTCTTCCCATCTGTGCATGGCTGTGCTTCCGCTATCTACTCTGATCTGTGTGCAGTGTGAACTCTGTCTCCTCTCCCCCTTCTCTTATGCATGTATGGGCGTGTATGAGACTGTCTGTGTGTGAGTGGCGATAAAAAAATGTCAGACAACCGAGTTCATAACAGTTGGTATCGGAGTGGGATTGGAATTGGAGCACTGAGGGTTGAGTGCAACGGGCATCTTCTTCATCTGGCAACATACTGGCGAGAGCTTCATGGCAATTCATCTTCCCCAGTACTGAGTCAGCAGGGAAGAAGACTTCAAGCAGTGGATTCAGGAGATCAGTGCTTGCACTGAGCAAGCGCACTGAGCCTGTCAGGGCGCTTGTCTGAAAGTGGCGAGAACAGGGTCAATTCGCCATAGCCAACCCTGAGCGTAGAGTTGTGAAGTACTCCAGAGTGGCGAAGTACCCCTGAAGACTTCAGGGATTACTGAGCGGCTTCATCCCTGAGAAGCACTGAGGGAGATTGACAGTCTGTGTCAATCTCAGGAAGAAATAACCCCATCTGGGGCTATTGTAATAACCCTGTTCAGAAGTAGCCTGGGGCTCAGAACACAGCCCCAGGAAACGCAGATCTGAGTAGATCTGCGCTGGGCTGTGTGACCAAGGCATGCCCAGGCCTGAGTCTGTCGAGTGTGGCTGTGTGACCGAAGGCTTCACTTAGGAAATTCAAGAGTCAAAGTCAACTATAGAGTCAAAGGTACCGCACCCAGGCCCTTGGTTGGATACACTCACTTGTTGTGCGCAGGTACCCAGACAGCATCCAGGGCAGAGGGAGTTTGGTTTCAGGCCGATCTGGGCCCTCGTTCGCATCGAGATCTGGACGGCTGAGGGATACAGCATCCGGGGGCCAGACCCCTCGTCAACACTACATAAGAGCTGACTCCCTGGCTTTGACATTCATTATGTCTTGCGTTGATGCTGACTTCACGCGTTGACTTCAACGCTGGCTCGACGCTGCGGCGCTGGCTCGATGCTGCTGGCATTGTGACTTGGCGAGGCGCTGCTTGTCTGGCATGGTGGCCGGCTTGCTCCTGTCTTCTTGGCATGCTGACGTGGCAGCTGCCATGCGCTATCGCTGATGTGGCTGCTGCCACGTGTATNTGTCTGGCATGGTGGCCGGCTTGCTCCTGTCTTCTTGGCATGCTGACGTGGCAGCTGCCATGCGCTATCGCTGATGTGGCTGCTGCCACGTGTATAATTGGCTGACATGGCTGCTGCCACGTATTCTATGACTGGGACTACGTAATCGACTTGCTGTTCTGTTTTGTCGTCGCTTCAGGAGGAGATCAGGACTGTGGAGAGTTCGAGGATGCGTACCTGATGGTCTTCATGTCGACATTGCTCCAGATGCTGATGTGGAACTGATTAGACGTGCCACATGGCACATTGAGGATACTCGGATACTCGTTCAGACTATTGATTGTCGAGGTGGCAGTGGAGGGGGGAGCCCGAAGCAGGAGAGGGCATTATACTTCCTTTCCTTTGTCTCTTCTCCCTCCTCTTTCTTCGTCTGTGTATGATATCTCACCTCATTCTGTCTGGTTACGATTTGGACTTTAGTAGTCATCAGCCGATGGACAATTATCTGGGCTTGCATTGTTGACAATTGTCTCACGATCTGGGTTCATTGCAATTTGGTATCGGAGGTGTTCTCCTGACGACGGCACTTGTATGTGGATACGCGCCAGGTGGCGCGCAGGTAAGTAAGGTTGAGTAGGTGATGACGTGGCGAGGGATACGTCAAGGGTGTTGACGTAGCACATACCTTATTGGCGAGAAGACATTGTCGGGGTTCGCTGACGAAGTACAGATTCACTGGCGAGAAGACCTGTGCAACTGACAAAGTACAGACTTCTCTGGCGAGAAGACATCCCTACCAGGCTGCTCACGTGGCAGTAGGGATCGCACCAAGGGATACCGCACGCCAGCCAGGATCGCGATAGTGACGTGGCATCGCGATCCCATGCTGACGTGGCACACATCGTGCTGCGTCCGAAGACCCTCTTGATTGCTGATGTGGCACTCTTTGTGCTGCTGACACGACAGAGTCTACTGTAGATGCTGACGTGGCCTGGAGGAAAGATTAATTGCTGACGTGGCAGGAGCATGTCATCACACCTATCTCATGAGGTGGTGTCTACCTGTTGACGTGGCATTGAACTCCTTGGCTGACGAGGCATCATCTGACTGGCTGGAACGGCGATGGTATCTCACGTGACATTTCGAAGAGGCACGTGACGAGGATCGGACTACACATTTGCTGACGTGGCATCCCATTATTGACAGACTGGACAGAGTGCTGACGTGGCAACATTGCTATGTTGGCACTCCAGGGGTGACACGTGGCAGGCAGGATACTGCCAAGTAAGAGGTGCACTCTAAAGACGACGACGGTACAACTGACTGGACAGCTTATACAGTTGTAGTGCCAGCTGTCAGAAGGAGTGCGTGATCTCATTGACATCAAGAAGACACAGCAGACTGACGAAGGTTGCCGACAAACTGTTTGTGATTGTTGTTGGCATACTTACCTGTTGTTGTTGTGTGTGGTGTTTGTGTACTTACTTGTGTGTTGTGTCTGATCACACGGGCCTGACGCGGTACTTGTACACTCTTGCTTACGACGTCACAGACAAAAGAACAGCAACAGTTAGAAATAGAAATAATTGTATCTGATTCTTTTTCCTTCAGTGATTAGAAATCTTGTTGTTGTAGATCAGTGCGGTCGTGGAATTTATTATTGTTATCAAGTATTTATTGTGCGGCAGACGCACATCACAATGTCTCATTTCTGGAATTGTCTGAAATTGTCGGTTCTCACTCGTTTCATTCCTTTCTTCTTCTTCCTAGTCTCACTCACCTTCGCTATTGATGAGGGGACTCCTGACCCCCGAACCAGACAGTAAGTTGAAGAGCGAAAAAGAGTCTTGATTGGTCGTCTGGATCAACTGCCCGAACCAGACGACCAATCAAGACTCTTTTCCGAAAGCAGACGTTGGCGCTGAAGCCGAGGCACAGGTACGTGCCCAGTTTGATTTGAAAGCAATTCATGATGCTATCGAATCAGTTGAGACTAGCACCGCCATCTTGAAGGTTCAGAATGAACTCATCAAGTGTCGTCAGACACTTGATAAGATTATTATGGAACAACTTGCAAAGATCTCGAAATAGAAGGAAGAAAAAGAAGTTGATGTGACTGAAGAAACCGTGGATGAGAACATCATACAATTGGAAGAAGCACTTGAGAAAGAAAAGCAGAGGAAACAAGAAATGAGAAGGCGTAAAGAGAGAAATGTACAGCAAGAACAAAAAGTGGAAAAAGTTAGACAAATTGTCATTCACACTAAAGGGGAAGAACATGCAATTTTTCTGGCCCAGCTTGTGAATTACCTTGCCCACTTGGAAATGAAAATAGATCAGTTTGGCGAGCGGATGCAGTCCCAAATTGATGACGCGGCCTCAGGACTCCGGACGGTCACAAATTTCGTCAAGGGAAAGGAACAAGTCAAGGAAGAAAAGACTAAAAAGCCAGAGAAACTCATGGGAGACGCCATGAAGTCCCTCAAGGTAGAGACAGAGAAGACGGAAGAGAAATTAGAAACAAAGAAAGGGGAGCCTTCGAGACCGCCATCTTCTTCACCAAGCTCCCCTCCTTCCTCACCACCTCCAAAGTCTCCTCCTCCTAAGGATAAGGTAACTGCGGAACCTGAAAAGCCAAAGAAGAAGGAGAAAGTAAAGATGAAAATGCCTTTTATGTTCTCCAACAAGAAGAATGAAAATTTGTTGCTATGGATTGTCGAGATTCAGACTTACTGTAAAACGTCTCCTGTCGAACCTGACTCTCAAGTTGCGTTCTCTACTTCGTGTCTTGGTGGATATTGGCAGAAGCTAACGCAGCGGGGTTCGAGGACATTGGGGAGTGGGCTGGAACCATGAATCTGAGGCAGTTCCTTGGAAAGATCAAGGAACGCTTCCTAGACAAGACAATGGCCAACAAGGCCTTTGACCAGCTTACTACCATTGGCCAAAGACATTGGACCTCAGTAGAATCTCTGTCTCGGGAAGTAGATCGGTTGCTGCAGGTTCCTGGATTGAACCCGCAAGACAATCAAGTCCTTTATATTTATTCCCGTGCTGTGCCCGAGCCTATTCGTGGTCAGCTCGTGGCACACTCTAAATCTGGCAAATACAACTACAGGCAGTTTCGCGATCTGGCTCTCAAACGAGAGCAAATGACTTCACAGGTAAAAAATTTGTATGCTTCCGTGGTGAAGTATGGTGGAGGTGGAAGTACAGGTGTAGGAAATCGGGTACTCTGGCGCCAAAAGCGCCAGGACCACACCCTCGTCGTCTTTGATGACGATACTGTGGAGAAGTGGCCATTGGAGGCCGAGGGTGTGACGAGCAACAGTGAGTCCAGGAAGGGGGAAGTCACTGCCGCAGTGGTCAACAAGGGAGGACCACGACCGCCAGGAAAGAAAAAGAAACCACGCTCATTCCCTGAGCATCCCGAAATTGCGGCCGGGAAGTCGTGGGAGAAGATGGGGATATCACAGGAATTATGGCAAGAAAGAATGAACAATGCACAATGTCTGAAGTGTGGCATCGCAGGGCATGTGATTGCATGGTGCCCACAAATTCGATACCCAAAAACGAGCAGGCAGTAGGAGTAGCATCTGCTCCTACTGAGTTAAAGGGTTTGGACAAAGAAGGTAAGGCGCTGACGACCCCTTCCAACCCTTCGACTCGCACGGCAGAGGATGGTTCTTTTTCGGCCCATCGTCCAGATCGCCCTCGACGACTCTCTTGACGAGCTTGGTAACGAGTTGCTGGCATTACGAAGCTCGTGGGCTAAGAAATCAAAGTCTAAGGGTGACTTACTACTCGCGGATATAGAGATTGCACGTACACGAGTAGGTGCACTGTTGGACTCAGGATCTATGCGATCCTACATTTCCGAGAATGCAATCCGGAAATTGCATCTCGGAATGAAGGTGAAAAACCTGTCTAGACCTATCACGTTTGTTTTGGCTGACAAAAGCACGATCACTGTCCCGCAGTATGTTGATCGTGTGAAGTGTCGATTTCGAACCAAGGAAGGGAAGATAATTCTTCACGAGGTATCCTTCCTTGTAGAAAAGAACCTACCGTTTGACTTGATTATGGGAATGGATTGGCACGAGGAAGTCAACCTAGACATTAAGTTTAAAGAAAAGGTTGTGCAATTGCGAGACGCACAATCTGAATTGAAACCTATCAAATTGTTTCATAAGTCTGGGTCCGACTCTAGTCTCTCTTTTTGTTGTATAAGTTACCCAACATTTCGTTCGATGGTTCCAAAGAAAAAGTTGGAACAGGAAGTAATGATGATCTTTGTAAAGAAAGTTTGAGAATGTTCTACTTCCTGCCCTCCTTCGACTGAAAAACTCCTTAGTGAGTATAAAGACTTATTTTCTGAACCAACAGGAATAACTGCGCGTGCTATAAAGCACACCATTGAAATTATTCCTGGCGGTAAGATTCCCAAGGGCCCTATCTATCGAATGTCTCCTAGGGAACTTGGGGAATTAAGAAAACAACTGCAGGACTTAACAGAGAAAGGATGGATTCGCCCTAGCTCTTCTCCTTCTGGTGCCCCTGTCTTATTTGTGCCCAAAAAGGAAGGTGAGTTGCGTTTCTGTATTGATTACAGAGGGTTGAATGTCGTCACTGTTAAGAATGTCGAACCTCTACCACGTATTGACGACTTGTTGGACCAGTTGCAGGGCTGCAAGTTTTTCAGTAAGATTGATTCGAAGTTTGGATACCACCAGATCGAGGTGGAACCCACGGATCAACGTAAGACTGCGTTCCGAACCAGGTATGGTCATTACGAGTTTGTGGTGATGCCCTTCGGATTGACTAATGCCCCCGCGACCTTTCAAAGGTCTATGAATGAACTCTTTCGTCAGTGGTTAGATAAGTTCGTCATTGTCTATCTTGATGATATTCTAGTGTACAGCAAGACACTAGAAGATCATGAGAAGCACCTTCGTCTGGTGCTAGGGAAGTTGCGTGAAGGCAACTTCAAGATCAATCCCAAGGTCTGAGTTTGCTAAGTCCGAAGTGCTATACTTAGGACATATAGTAAACGAGGAAGGTCTAAGGCCGGACGAGAAAAAGATTTCGACAATTAGAGATTGGCCACAACCTAAGTCTATAACTGAATTGCGATATTTCCTTGGTTTAGCCAGTTACTACAGGAAGTTTGTAAAGAACTTCTCACTGATTGCTGCACCAATGCGAAGATTGTTGAAGAAAGAAACTATCTGGTTGTGGGATAAGGATTGTGAGTCTTCCTTTCGAAAATTGAAGTACGCCCTGACTCACTACCCCGTCCTTAAGATTGTTGTGACCCGTCTTTACCTTTCATTGTCACTACTGATGCAAGTCAGTATGGGATTGGCGATGTTCTTCAACAAGATGACGGCAAGATCTATAGGCCCATTGAGTTTATGTCTGCACGATTGCCGTCGGAAAAGGTTGCCAACTCCACCTACGAAAGGGAGTTGTACGCCTTAGTCTATGCACTAAACACGTGGAAGCACTACTTATTAGGGAGGCACTTCACTGTGTACTCAGACCACTCTACTTTGAAGTGGATAAAGACATAACCTAGGCTCTCTGATAAGCTGGTGCGATGGTCTGTGTTTATTGATACCTTCGATTTTGAGTTGAAAACGATCAAAGGTAAGTCTAATGTGGTCGCATATGCGTTGTGCAGACGAAGTGATTTCTTTGGTGCAATTGTCTCTTACTTGGATGTTGGGAATGACCTAAAAGACCAGATTCGCCAAGGATATGCTACAGATCCTATCTGGAAACCAATAATGGATGTCCTTGTATGAGATCCATCCCAACTACCCAACTATAGAATGACTGATGGATTGTTATTCTTGATTGACCAAACTGAACAAAGACTGTGTATTCCTCATAAGGAAGAGATCAAAAGTCTGTTGATTGGGGAATGTCACGACTCTGAGGGACATTTTGGTTTCAAGAAAACATATGCTGAAGTCAGAGAACGTTTCGAATGGAAGAGACTTAAAGAAGATGTAGCAACATATGTTCGTACATGTCTAGTGTGTCAGAGAAACAAGCCGTCGCATGAGAACCTCCTTGGACTTCTCAAGCCATTACCTATACCAAGCGAACCAGGTGAGTCTATCTCAATTGACTTTACGAGTCTGGTTAACAGTCGCAATGGTAATAGTTAAGTGATGGTAATTGTAGATCGTTTCTCTAAATATGCTATGTTTGTTCCCTTACCAGCAGAAGCGCGTACTAAACTTGTTCGAGATGTCAGGTTCACCAGTCTGCCATGGCAAAAGCTGGGTCACTGAGTATGGGTTCCCAAAAACCATTGTGTCTGATCGAGATGTCAGGTTCACCAGTCTGCCATGGCAAAAGCTGATGGAAGCTTATGGCACACGGCTGACCATGTCGTCAGAGAGGCATCCCGAAACGAATGGCCAGACTGAACAGATGAACCGTCTGTGCCAGCAGCTTTTGCGTATGTATATTTGACCCGATCCGATTGATTGAGATGGGAACTTACCCAAAATTGCAAGTGCATATAATAGTGTTCACACTTCTACGGGACGAACCCCGAATGCACTTCACAAAGGTTGGAAGCCTAAACGTCCCATTGATGTACTAAACCGGGACCAGTTTCTTAGGTTGCCCCCAGGGACCCGAGAATATGCAATCTTGTTTCAGGAAGACATTCAGAAAGTTAAAGAGAATCTAAGGAAAGCTCAACTACAGATGATTGAACAAGCCAACAAGCACCGTCGATCGTCCACATTCAAAGAGGGTGATTTGGTTTGGGTAAAATCTAAAGAGTTTTCACTAGAAGAAGATGTCTCCCAGAAATTGCCACCTATCTATTTTGGACCCTGGGAAGTTCTCAAGGTAATTGGAGATGCGGAGGGACCGTCTTATCGAGTTGATATTCCCTCTCATCTCAAAACATATCCTGTCTTTCATGCGTCCAAATTGTTGTCGTACGTAGAAGGAAATGAATTCCCACACAGACTCTCTATGATTCCACCAGACATGGATGGCGGATATGAGGTTAACAGGATCATAGAGCATGGCTATTTCTCTACGGGAGGACGCGGACGACCTCAGAAGCAGTTCAAGGTACGTTTCAAGACTCAAGCACCATCTGAGGACAGATGGTTTAGTAACGTGAACTACTTGAAACTTCTCCTGATATTGTCGCTGCTTATGAACGAGGGTTGTCTTAAATATTTCTGCGGTGGAACTCGAAAATGGGCCGGCAGGGATGTAATAACCCTGTTCAAAAGTCGCCTGGGGCTCAGAACACAGCCCCAGGAAACACAGATCTGAGTAGATCTGCGCTGGGCTGTGTGACCAAGGCATGCCCAGGCCTGAGTCTGTCGAGTGTGGTTGTGTGATCGAACGCTGCACTTTGGAAATTCAAGAGTCAAAGTCAACTGTAGAGTCAAAGGAACCGCACCCAGGCCCTTGGTTGGATACACTCACTTGTTGTGCACAGGTACCCATACAACATCCAGGGCAGAGGGAGTTTGGTTTCAGGCCAATCTGGGCCCTCATTCGCATTGAGATCTGGACGGCTGAGGGATACAGCATCCGGGGTCCAGACCCCGTGTCAACACTACATAAGAGTTGACTCCCTGGCTTTGACATTCATTCTGTCTTGCGTTGATGCTGACTTCACGTGTTGACTTCAACGCTGGCTCAACGCTGCTGGCATTGTGACTTGGCGAGGCGCTGCTTGTCTGGCATGATGGCCGGCTTGCTCCTGTCTTCTTGGCATGCTGACGTGGCAGCTGCCATGCGCTATCGCTGATGTGGCTGCTGCCACGTGTATCATTGGCTGACGNTGGCCGGCTTGCTCCTGTCTTCTTGGCATGCTGACGTGGCAGCTGCCATGCGCTATCGCTGATGTGGCTGCTGCCACGTGTATCATTGGCTGACGTGGCTGCTGCCACGTATTCTATGATTGGGACTACGTAATCGACATTGTTGTTCTGTTTCGTTGTCGCTTCAGGAGGAGATCAGGACTGTGGAGAGTTCGAGGATACGTACCTGATGGTCTTCATGTCGACATTGCTCCAAATGCTGATGTGGAACTGATTAGACGTGCCACATGGCACATTGAGGATACTCAGATACTCGTTCAGACTATTGATTGTCGAGGTGGCAGTAAAGGAGGGAGCCCGAAGCAGGAGTGGGCATTATACTTCCCCTTCTTTGTCTCTTCTCCCTCCTCTCTCTTCGTCTGTGTATGATATCTCACCTCATTCTGTCTGGTTACGATTTGGACTTTAGTAGTCATCAGCCGATGGACAATTATCTGGCCTTGCATTGTTGACAACTGTCTCACGATCTGGGTTCATTGCACTATTTATAGTATCAGCGGATCTCAGGTCCTGTGGCGAGATTTTATCAGTTGGTGTTTTGGGGTGCCACAGGGTCAGATTCAGGGAATCTCACTAAAGGGAGTGACGCAATCCAGGATCCTGAAGGGGATCAACGAATTTGAAGTGGTTCTGTGTGTGGAAGACAGAGGGAGAAGCTTTGGAAGAAATTGGCGAAGTGAGGGTATCAGTCTGCCATAGCCAGATCTTCACCAACCTCTGCAAGATACTATGAAAGTGAGTCCGTTCCATGCACCTACCAGTGTAGCGATTCAGATAGGAGTAGTTTAGTGAGTAATTATGGTCTATCTGTCTGTCAGTGACTGGACGTGAAAATCGCAGACTGCATGACAGCCATAGTCATCTCTCCCCTACCTTTCTCTGCTCATTTCTAACCCTCTGTTGGCTTTTTTTCATCCAAAATTGTTTTGTGATTGTCTTACTGTATTGCGCTTGATTTGGGATGCTCAGACTGTGAATTCTGTACTGGAAAAGTAGTGATACAGTGAACTGTAGTTTTGCGTTGAGTCTAATTATAGCCTGTGCAGGGTCAGTCATAACTTCAATTCTGTCCGTCAGAATTCAATGTTGTCAGTTGCCAGTGAATCGCAATTCATAAACAGTCATTACTGCAGAATCGCTTGATTGGATTTCTGGTATTTCACTGGAAACAGTGAATATTGTACTTCGCCATACCCTAGGGTATGGCTACCAGAGTCATCAGGGAAGAAAATTGAGTCTGAGCTAGGATTCAGGGTCTCCGACTGAATCGCTCTGCTTGTTTGATCTTTCTTGTCTGTACTTGCCATGTTTTTTCATTCTCACTGATTACCCTTGTTTTCTAGTGGGCTCTGGAAATCTAGTGTTTCTTTGGAAGAGTAGTGGAGTGTTTTACTAACTCCAGTGTGGTGCAGGGGCAGTAAAAGGAAATCGTGTGATTGATTTTGCTGGACTAATTGTTTGTCTGAACCCTGACCCCAGAGAAACCGTTCCAACCTAGACCGTTTGTGCCTATTCACCCACCTGACTTTTACGCACGAGTTGGCAGCGATTTCTGAGTGCCTGAAGGGATTTGCATATCACTGCATACTCTCTGCTGTTTGCTTATTTATTGTGTTCTGAAAGCGGAAAATGGCTGATCCAGGCGCCCAGCAGTAGCCACAGGTGGAAGTGGTCATGAAGGTAGAAGGGCAAGACCCATCTACCTCCACTCCTACTAAACCTCTGACTACAACTCGGCGACGACAGAAGGAGATTCAGGAAAGGTTGCAGCAAAAACAGGCCCTGCTTGACGAGTTGGAGAGATAGGAGGCAACCAAGCTAGAGGCTGCAACAGATGCTTCGCGACAGGAGTATCTGTTGGAGCAGCTAGGTCAAGTTATGTCTGATGAGCGTTGTGCACAAGTGACTAGGAACCTAGCGGAATGGGCCATTCCGGAACATAAAACCACCAGTTCCTATTTCACTAATTGGGACGACCGCATAGGTCGTCTGGAGCACGGGGTGGATGACCTGGCAGCTCAGCAGTCTAAGATCCTGACAGCAATCCAGGATCTGACTGCTCAGCTGACAGCAGCCAAACTGATTGCTCCCCTGTCTCCAGGTCTCTCAGCGAAACCTAAACCTTCACCTTCCCCTCCTCCCTCTTCCACCCACTCTGCATCACGTCATTCTTCCCCTTCACCACCTCCTTCCCAAAAAGCCACAGCCAAGCCATCTTATGCATTTGTTGCTGCAGGAGACCACAGAGGTCCCAAGATCCCAACTCCCAACAAGTTCAGAGGGGATGACCCAAAGACCGATGTTGGGGACCGGGCGGCTGGGACCAGAGCCTACTTGAGGGGCTTTGTCTGTGCAGAGCAGTCTAAGGTGGCTACGATTCTGGGACTGCTGGAGGGACCCACTTTGAAGTGGGCCACCTCAACTTCCAGCAGTTTGCAGCAGTCCATGGAGGACTGGGCTTTTGGGCTGGGGGTGGACAAACTTCTGCAGGCCCTGGAGGACCGCTTTGCAGACAAGGAGCGGGCCCGCAAAGCTGCTGACAAGATTGCTCGCTTGGGGCAGCAGTGTTACAGTGGTACCTTGCAATCCTTGTTTGCAGAGTTCGAGCAGCTCACCTCCACCCCTGGGTTGGTCATGTCTGTTGATGATTTGCTAAAGAACTTCCGCAGGGCTGCGCCTGAGAAGTTTGTTGTGGCCTTGTATAGCGCTGGGCACAAGGACTGGAGATCCTTTGGTCGCGTTGTCGTACCAAATACCCTCAAGGGTATTTGGCGTGTTTTCTGCAAGTCATACAAGTGCCGCCTTGTCCGTTTGTCGGCGCACGAGCGGGAGTAAGTTTGGGTCCTCGGCCGGGTGAGCGGTGCGCGCGGGGTATTGACGGCGAGGTGCAGCCATACGCGGGTCGGGCATGCGTGGCGTCGAGGGCCAGTGGAACACGAGGCGTTTATTCTGACTTTTATTATTTATTATTATTATTATGTTTTTGTTTTTTTTTGTTTTTTTCTGTTTTCTAAAGTCCTTAGCTTGGTGACTGAGTTTGAGGCCGACGTCGAGACCGACGGGCCTGGTTCAGCTATTAGATTTTCGAACGTAGGCGGTCGTCGCGGTGGTCGAGGACCTTGATCATACTCCTCTCTTGATGGACCCGTTCGGGTTCCTACGTATTGGGGATGTTGGCAAAATTCTTCCATCCTACCGACGTTGGAACACGAACCAAGGAGGTCAACGTGTGCGAGTGTGGTGGGGTTCGGGATCATAGCTTCCCTTGCTTCCTATTTGGGGAGCGTCGATAGCTTAAAATTGGAGAGCATTCCGAGCAGGCTCGTGGGACTGCAGCCCGAGGGTGACGGGGGTTGCTTCGGGTGTACCGTCAGCCGGCCACGGCCTGCTGTGGGAGGCGTAAGTGTGAGTATGCCCAGCCCTAAGCCCTGGTGTGGAGAGACCTGAGAGGAACTGTGCGTTGAGTACAGTGGGCCAAGGGTCACAAGTGGGAGGTTGCCGCTTTGTTGGCTGTGCGGCAAGGCTGTCCCGACAGCTGTTCCATGGGACACCTCCCCACCTCGACCCCCAATGTTTTCATTTGAAAATTTGCCGCTCCCACCAAGATCTGCACCGGGACAGCCTCACTGAGGCTCAAGTTGCAGGCTTGCAGCAGGCCAGGGGCGCTGTGGGGAAGAGTGCAGCTATACTGCTGCACTTCGTCTGTCGGGCCTGGGCATAGGGCGGAAGAACCAGGCCATTTAGCAGCTGGTTCCCTTGGAGGTTTTCCCTCGGGATTGTGGGACCATGTGCTGCAGTAGGAGGGTGCAGCAATTTTGGCTGTGCCGTAGACTGTCCCGGCAGCAGGTCACATGGAACCCGCCCCCCACTTTGGTCTGTTAAGTTCTCATTTGAATATTTGCTATTACCACCAAGGTTCGCAGCAAGAACCTCTTCGTCTAAGCAAGTGCCTGCCGGGGCTGCAGCAGGCCCAACGCTCCCTCACTCATTGCAGAGTGGGAGTTGCGACAACAGCCGAGCATGGGTCGCGCCTTAGCACCGTTCATTTTCATTGCTGATAGGCCCAGCCGGTGAGTTGTTACACACTTAGCGGATTTCGACTTCCATGACCACCGTACCGTTGTCTGTATCCATCAGGCGGTGCCTGCGTTAGCACGCAGTTTGGCACAAGGGTGAGGCGGAGGCATTTGACAAAGAGAGTGAATCCAGACGAGAAACTGCACCGGGTGCATGCAAGGCAAGACGAAAATGGCGCAGGTGACGGGAGGAGGAGCTATGGCCGAGGTGAAAGATGCATATTTCGCTCGTTTCTTGATGAAAACGAGCGGGGGAAGATAGTAGACTGGGGTTTTAGGATAGGGCGACCCCAACTTTGACGCCAGTTTCCGTGGAAAGTCGGTAGGATGAGAGTTGGTGGAGAAATAGGCTGCGCGGAACTATGGCGGAGAGGGAAGAAGATAGGTAAATTTGGCATAACTCGGTCATTCCTTGACCGTTTTCAGTGATTTAAAACTTGAATCGGGGGTTTTGAGGCGTTCTTAGTTGAATGGCGGCATCGGCTTTGGCGATGGAGTAATAGGTTTGGCGCGAGAAGGGGAGTGAGCTGCGCGGAGGCATCGAGAGGGGAAATTTGAAAAGGCAATGTATCTTTCCGCGTTCTAAGCGGAAGGTTCATCCTGATGCTGCACGGTCTAATAGGGAGAAGAAAGATTGTTGTTGCCCCTCCCGTTTGCTTCGCCATCTCCATTTTTGATCATGCCACGGTACTCTTTGCTGTAGTCGTGATAAAGCTTTCGAAAGTACTGGTAGGCAGTGAATCCTCGTAAGCCCCAGAGGAAGATCCGCTTACCACGTTATTGCTTGCCTTCATGAATGTTGACTTCAAGAGCTGATCGTCATCAGAGTTTTGATGAGCTTGTCACAGACGCTCTTGCGTCGACGACAGACCGAGGGAGTTGGTTTGTTGTTACATGAATATGGGATGAACCTACCCGTACTTCAAGGATAGATTCATTCAATTTTCCCCATGCTATTGGTGGGAGTAGCTTGGGCTCGGTTGTGGGTCCGAAGGCTTACATATTGGCACGTACGTTGCCTAGCCGGACGATGATATAACCTCTCTCTACCTATCCGTACGCATGGCGGAAAGCGCAGTGTCCCGTCCATGTGTTCGTAGAGGATTCACTAAGTTTGGGCCTAGGCTCTCTGATCGGATCAGGAGCTGCGGGCATAGCGGCTGAAGTTCGCACACAGAGAGAGAGAGAGAGAGAGAGAGAGAGAGAGAGAGAGAGAGAGAGAGAGGAGGGCAGGATTCGCCCTCACTTTGACATTGGAGTTGGCTTCAGAGGAAGGGCTGGCGATACGGGGTGAACCGAAAGTCAAAGTCCCGGTGCCTTACTAATTTCAGAAGTTGCTACGCTGTGTCATTAAGTTCACAACGTCATCGTCAGGGCAGAGGTTGTCTCAACAGTGCATCTCTCCGTGTTCTAATGGAAGATTCATGCGAGCTTGCTCGGCGAGGGGAGTATGTGAGGCCAGCCGTAGAGGTTAGAGACATTCCCGTTGGCCAGTACGTTGTCTTGAGCACGTCGATGGAGGCCGCTTCTTTTGGTTTCACTGGAAGCATGGTTTGAGGGTTGCAGCGAATTCGGTCACACTCTAGCAGAAGATTCATTCTGATTTTGCTTACATATCGAAAGGGGCATGTGCAGTGTATAGCAGGCCAAGTAAGAACTACAGTACGAAACTGAGGTGTCAGGGTTCGCTACAGTTTGACTTGGTGTGGCTGGCCGATTGAGAGTAGCAGGCGCAACGACAGGGGTGGCCAAGACGGAGAGGGAGTGAAGAAATGAGGATGGTGTAGTGGCATGTACATGGGGTTGGCGGCGGTCTATAAGGTTGACACCTTCATGAACTACTGTTGTTGCTGTTGATATCAACCGGAGGCACGGCCGGCTCGTAAGCTGCTAAACAGCTGCGCAGTGGTAAACTAGGAGCGGTGACCGCGCGGCCCGGCAGATGCAGTAGGCAGATGTAACAGGCTGTGTGGGGCTGAGCAAGACTGCCTCCAAGTTATGAACCAGCCCATTGTGTCTCTACTGGATCTTGCAGTATTGGGCGGTGCGTTCGGCCACAGCGATTACCACTGTACCTTTGTACTCCATGCGTCGCGGTCAGGCGATACTGTTCCAACTGCTGAGTACGCTGCCTAGTTGCTAAATGGACTATGTTTTTATCAGCTCGCGGGGTTGCTGGTACTTATCAAGCGGCCGGTTGTTGGGCTGCTGCTCACTTGGAGTGTTGATGGTAAGGCTGTGAGAGCTGACCATGCGGACTGTTGCAGTGTCTTACAGCGGCAGCCACTGTGTTCATCATGGTTGTCCCATAAAGTTTGGCTTGGTGGAGTTTTTCTCAAGGCACTTTGTCTCGCCATGCCTGGGTGTGAGTGCTGCTGATCGGAGAAAGAAAGGCTGTGAGGCGGTGTCGAGTTTAGTGTTGGTGGTTGCTGAGGTGGTAGTGTATTCTACTTGAACGCAACCATCATAGGCTGCGTAGCAGCAGTTTGGTCAGAAGTGACGGCGCTGCAGTTTGAGGGAGTGACTAAACTCTGCGAAAAGAGGCTATCATTGCGACTTGGAAGTCCGTCAGACGGTCAGAGTGTCGTTTTGATCTGCATTTGTGCATGGGTTGGCCATCCTGCTGCGATTTGGAGACCATCAGGAGGTCAACATTCGAAGTTTTGACTTCAGTTTGGCGGTATTACTGCGATTTTGGCCACCATTGTGGGGCCCTCAGGCGCATCAAGGTTTCAAGGCCCTCTCATGCGAGTCTGAGTGCACCCCTCTTGTATCTGAGTGACTTAACTTCTCTCTCTCTGCCCTTCTCCCTCTCAGTCTAGTCTTTTGGTTCAAAGAGGAAGGCGACAGGCGGGATTGAAACCCGTAATCCGTGCCAAGGCCTCTGTGGGAGGTTCGCCCCACTGATTGCGGGAGCTCTGCCGGGGTTCAGGCGGGACCCTGGAGGTAGGGAACTTTGAGGTAGGCCGACGCGATCTCCCTTAGGATCCCGTATACCCCTATCTATATCACCCTTCATCTATTCTGACTGAGTTTTGACTTTCTATATATTTCCTTTACTTTAATTCATGACTTTAACTAAATCAGAGGGAATTTACTATGTTTGTCTAAACTTTTCTGCCTGAAATAAAATCCACGATGTTTGCATGCGATGATCTGAATGGGGCGGGGTCAGGACATGCCGCTTTGCTGATTGCTTGGACATTGAGACGGGGCGGGGTCAGGACCTGTCGCTTTGCTGATTGCTTGGACATTGAGACGGGGCGGGGTCAGGACCTGCCGCTTTGCTGATTGCTTGGACATTGAGACGGGGCG
>BFEA01000758.1:516548-535903 GCA_003427395.1 Chara braunii | reverse complement strand
GGGTCAGGACCTGCCGCTTTGCTGATTGCTTGGACATTGAAACAGGGCGGGGTCAGGACCAGCCGCTTTGCTGTTTTGCCTAAGACATTGAACTGGGGCTGGAAATGAGGTCCTCCAGACTGATCCGGTCGCCTTGCTCGTTTTGCCTAAGACATTGAACTGGGGCCGGAGATGAGGTCATTCTGACTGATTCAGTCGCTTTGCTAAGTCAGTCAGATTTGCTTGTTGACAATGGTATGACTGTTCTCCTTGTGAGAACAGTCTAGGCTAATGTGTTGAGGATTGCATGGGGTTTGATTGATAACAACTTGGAAAGTTAATCAACTAAGTAAGATACAGGACTTATGTTTTTGTGATCAGAACAAGCGAAAGATGAACACTTTAGATGAACGAACCCTTGTTTTTTTTGCTGGCTGAACGAGTTGTTGACATGACATGCTTGGTTGCAAAGCCTTGTCTCTTGTTCAAGTTCTGTCTATTTTTGCTGCTTAATAGGGTAGTCTGTTAGTGCTCGCCACGTGCAGGAGCAATTGGAGTTGGTTCAATTCCTGCATTTTCTGAGTTAAGTTTATTTTACTGAGGTCAATTTTCTCATTTTCAGGGATCTTTTATTTGTACTTGGTCTTGTATAAAACTTGGTAAGCCACTTTCTCTACGGGAAGCGCTGCCGAAATTTCTACAAAACCAAGGAGTTAGTCATATTTTGTCTTTTTCAGAGTCCAACTTTTCTGACTCTTTGGCTTAGTTAAAATCTGGAACACCTCCCTTTCTAAAGGGAGTGCTGCCCAAATTATTGCTAATTCAGGGAGTTAGACAAAATTAGACCTTGAAAAGTCAAAGTCGTTTTAGACTTTGAATTTAGCTTTGTATAAATTTTGAAATAACACATTCTCTACGGGAAGCGCTGCCGAAATTTCCGCAAATCTAAGGAGTTAGTCAAAATTTGACTTTTCAAAAGTTCAACTTGTCTGATTTTGTAGATATGGCTTAGTAAAAGTCTGGGAAGTCTCCTTTTCTAAAGGGAGTGTTGCCCAAATTTTTGCTACTTCAGGGAGTTAGACAAAATTTGACTTTGGAAGGTTGAAGATTATTGTTGTTTTCATATTTAGGCTGATATCAATTCTGGAATGACACTTTTCCTACGGGAAGAGTTGCCGAATTTTCCTAGTTTAAAGGAGACATGGGGATTTGATCTCCACACATTGACGATTTAGCTTGGACATTGACCTGTCTTATGATACAGGCCTTCTTTGGACATTCGATCTAGGATTTTGACTAGTTCCAACTTGATCCTACGAGGATCATCTTCTGTTATCACTGATAACACGTCGGTTGGTTGATCGCCGACTTGTCGGCTCACGACACAACTTTGCTTACACCTGTACCTCAACTTGATTGCCTTAGCCCTGTGATTTGATATGTTTCTTTGAGGGGTTTTACCGGACTTCTTTTAATGGCCATTATAAAGAATTTATGAGATCTATGAAGATTTTGACTATGACTGAGACTTGAGTATGTGAGGCATGGTGTGAGTTACAGGGAACAGTAAAGTTGACCACATTGGTGAATGGCGATGTGGCTATTGTGTGTGCCTGTGTTTCATGCAGGTTAGTATTTTGGAGCTTGGTATATGGACCATATTTTGGAGGCAGTGAAAATGACAACCATGTGTCGCACGATCTGCATACCTGATGGGTTTATGTTTCCCCTTCTTTTGTTGTTGTCTCGAGTTCTGATTTGATATATGAGTGATGGGATGTTTATTTATTTATTGGGTAATTTTGCTTGTTAATTTTTATAGTTGGACGTTGTAGTCCGTGGCAGCCGTCAAAGTCAAACCTCTTGACTTCTTTTCAGACCCTCGATGATGGAGCTGGTCTCCAGGGCCATAAAAGACTATTGCCACCACAAGTAAGAACCTGTGTACCACCCACTCTCTGCAGGGTGCAGAAGAGGGTGTGGTTTTTAACCGCACTTGGCGGTTGTCCAGCGTCGAGAGATCATTCCCTCAAGGCGCGTGTCAGCCGACACTTGAGTGTCGAATGCGACCCTCAAGATTAACGAGGATCGCATAAGTATGGGTATTGCATAGTACGTCGTCATTGCGACTGCTTGCGTATGCTTGCATTGCGAGTCGATATAAGTTAGCCCTGCGTCTAACGGTTTTATACTAAGTCTCGCGCACGAAGCCTATCCGATTTCCGCATCGGAGAGTTATGGGATGGCTACTAAGGGACTAGGAATGTTGTCGCGTTGTTTGTTCTGTGTCGTTTTGTGTATGTGTGTGTGTGTGTGTTTTAATTTTTATGTTCTTAGAGTGGTGTACGTGTGGTGCGTGGGATGCGTCCTAGTCAAACCGAGGACGGGTCGCGCTTGGGACTTCAGCCCCCCAAGATGTCGGTTCTCGTGCGGTGAGTTCAAATCTGCTGTAAGTGTACAGCAGAGGGGAGGAGCGCTTGTGCATTCCCCAGGACCAGCGGCTCAGGACACTACTGATGTCAGAGTGTCATGACGCCCGTGGAAGGAGATGCGGAGTGATATGCTGCGCAGGCCTCCTTTGGGACTGCTCTGCCAAAGGAATAAGGTCCAGCGTAGGCCTCCTTTGGGACTGCTCAAACCCTTACCCATACCTGATGGCCCTGTTGGATCTTTGTCGATAGACTTCACATATTTAGGCAAGACCACCCCTCGTGGCATGCGTCAGGTTATGGTTTGCGTGGACAGGTTCTCCAAATACGCAGAGTTCGTCCCCTTGTCAGAAGTGGCCAGAGTTCCGGCTGTGAGAGCAGCCTTTTCAGAGAGGTGGGTCACACACCATGGACCGCCCACTTCTATAGTCAGTGACAGAGACCCCCGATTTTGCAGCGATGAGTGGTAGTCCTACTGTAAGGACTATCTGCACTCACAATTGGACATGACTTATGATCGTCATCCTAAAGCCAATGGTCAAGCTGAACTGATGAACCAAGTCTTATTCCAATTGTTGTGTCCTGTCATCTCTCCAGATCAACAGGACTGGGATCTTCACTTGGCTCGAGCACAGCTTGTGTATAACATGTCTGTCCATTCCTCGACTGGGTTCAGTCCATACCGGTTACACTGGGGACGTGAACCACGACAGCCTCTCGATGATATCATCGATAAGGCTAAGTCAGATCAGACTCCAAGCACCGCAGAGTTCACCAGACGCTACCGCATAGATGTGGAAAGAGCACGGGCGAACTTGTTCAAGGCCCAAAAGGCCATGATTGAACAAGCTGACCGCCACAGGCGGCCTTCCCCCATCCGCACTGGTGATTATGTCTGGGTGGCCAGTTCTGAGTTGTCGAGGGAGGAGGATATCTCCCAAAAGTTGCCGCCTAGATATCTGGGTCCATGGCAGGTCTTAGACACAGTAGGGACTGATCCATTCGGCCCGTCCTATGTCATTGACGTCCAGCTGCATCTACGGACCTTCCCGGTCTTTCATGCATCTAAGTTGTTGCCGTGTACTCCAGCTGATGCATTCCCTGACCGGCCCCCTCAATTTGGTCCACCGATCCGTGGCAAGGGATATGACGTGGAGTGGATTAAGGATGAGTTGCCCCAATCGACAGTATCTTGTGAGGTTCGCATTCGAACCTCCTTCTGAGAACAGATGGTTCTACAGAAGGGAACTCAAGACAGCAAAGTCAGTTGTTTTACGATATGAAGCGGCTCAGAAGGGCAACCTTCCTCGCCGTTCACCTCGTTTGCATCCTAGCTCGGAGGTCCTCGCTCCCCGGGGGGATAAGCCTGCAATGACTTGCTGATTCCGACTGCCAAGACTAACTGCGAGGCTGTATAGTACAACAGTAGGATAGATTCGTAATTTTGTTTGGCTGAGGGCTAACCGAGAGACCTACCTGTAAGGAAATTCGTGAGGGACATATCTGCAAATATGGGAAAATRGGCCCAGCAGTACTTCGATTTTCCTACAGCTATCCTCACTGCGTTTAGCAGGSCTGGGCTACCCCTAGGACAGACAGGCCCTAAGGGCCTAAGCTGATAGACGGTCCTATAGCCTGTAGCCGGGTCCGGTAGAGGTCGAGAGGCCGAAACCAAAACGGTACCGGTCGGTCAGTCAGTCCGGTCTAGGTCTAGGCTAGAGTAGTAGAGTCTATTAATAGTTTGGGGGAATCGGGTTGGGACTTTTTGGCAGTTCATTTTCGCAATACAGCGTTTGGAGCCAAGGAGGTTTTGCAGCGGCGATTGTCTTCAGGCGGTACCCTGAGACCGTCACTGTGGACGACAACCATAACCAGCCTGTTGAGGGCTTGCCATAGTTGGGGCATCCCCTGCGCATCAACCCCTGTGGGTTTCTGCGATTGGCTGGGCTGTGTGGAGACTCCTCACTGAGTCTATGTGGGTGGCGGCAGGCATAGCTGCCGGTTCTTCGTCACAGTTGTTCAGCGGCACTGAAGACTTCATCGCAGGATCTGTTCTTCATCTGGGTGGTTGGCGCAGGCCTCTGGGAGGCTATTCTCATGTGGCGCTACTAACTGGGTGTAGGGTAGAGAGTGGAGGGTGAGGTTCTGAGAGTGGCGAGATATTGGAACAAGCTCTGTAACGATTTCTGGTTAATTGGCTCATCATCAGTGTGTATTCCAATTGTTATCCTCGCACGTTCTTCTTGTGATTGGTTGTTGGGAGTATCGTCACAGAGTGAGAAACATTGTGTGTCTTCTCCCCATCTGTGCATGGTTGTGCTTCCGCTATCTACTCTGATCTGTGTGCAGTGTGGACTATGTCTTCTCTCCCCCTTCTCTTATGCATGTATGGGCGTGTATGAGACTGTCTGTGTGTGAGTGGCGATAAAAAATTGTCAGACAACCAAGTTCCTAGAATAGTCTTCTAGAGCCTACAGATCTACGGACTGACTCTAGGCCCTCAGTAGACTCAGGTAGAGACTTCTAGAACAAACCCTCCTAGGACTAATGGTAACAGACTCAACTACTAACCTACAGACCTAGGAATGAAGTCCAACTTACCCGACCTACGGCCTAACCTATGACACAGGACAGGCCGCGGGTTCGAATCTCACACAGTCACCGGGTAGATGTATAGGGCGGAGGCACAGGTATAGGGATCGAATCTCACTCAGCACACAGGGTCAATGTACAAGGTTCAGGCATAGGTCTAGGGGTTGACTCTCAGTGTCTGCAATTGTCGGGTCAACTGGGTGAAACCGGTTCGCACCGTCCTAAATTCGAGGTCCTCCGAGAACACTCTAACTCAAGATAGGACCTTTACCCTTTCTTTCCCTTTCATAGGAGTGTACTATGTCGGGAGCGGTTTCTAACAGCTCTGTTCTAGTAAACCATTTGTCGTCCTCTACTTCCTGATATGCGAACCTGACTTTGTATTGCTTCTGGGGACGACCTTGCCCTCCGGTTCTGAACACGTCCTTTTCCACTATGCAATAGGCACCATCCATATCTGGCGGAATCATTGACCTTCGCGAAGGAAATCTTTCACTGGTGGTGCACGGCAGTAGCTTTGACGCATGGAAGACTGGGTACGTGTGGAGATGCACTGGAATCTCTATGGTGTATGATGGTCCGTCCTCTCCTCCTTTGACTTCTAGGATAGGCCATGGTCCTCTATACGCAAGTATGAGCTTCTGCGAGATGTTCTCCTCCAGTGCAAACTCTTTTGACTTGACACAGACTACGTAGCCTACCTGAAACTGTGAAGGTCGGCGGTGCTTGTTAGCTCGTTCTATCAAACGATGCTGGGCCTTTCTAAGATTGTCGATCACTCTGGCGACTTCCTTTTCGTGCTCCACTGCAAACTCTCTAGTTTCAGGTGGTAGTCTCTGAATCTGGTCCCGGTTCAGTCCTTCAAAAGGTCTCCTTAGCCTAAAGGACTTATGCAGCTCGTTAGGAGTTCTACAGGTAGTTAGGTGAACAATATGGTTATATGCACTGGCTACCTTGGGGAGCATCTCATCTCAGTTCACCTGATCTGGTCTAATGTACATTCTGAGTAGCTGTTGCAATATCTTATTCATATGCGTTGTCTGGCCGTTACTCTCTGGGCGTCGGCCTGATGACATCAACAACTTAGGTCCATAGACTTTCATAAGATCCTGCCAATTCTGGTTGGTAAACCACATGTCCCTTTCTCTAACTATCGACAGCAGCATGCCATGCTCGCTCACCCAAAAATCAAAGAACTTTATGATTACTAAATCTGTTCGCGCTTCTGCCCGCAGCGGAACAAAGACTGCATACTTACAAAGTCGATCTACTATGACCATGACTTGACTTTTGCCATGCCTACTTTTGACCCCAGTATCCATGAAGTCAATGGAAACTGACTCTCTGAGTCTTGAGGAAATAGGAAGGGGTTTAAGAAGACCTAATGGAGCTCTAGTCGTCGTCTTATTGCAGCTGCGCACATATTCTATCCACGTGTAGGACATCATCAAGTTAGCTGAAGTCTTTTGCCATCCAAAGTGCCCCTTCGTATCGCGGCATTCCCCTACGATCAAACTACGGACTTCTTCACTGTTGGGGACGCACAGTCTGTCAACGACATTGGTCTTCTCAAACATCAGCTCGTTCGTGGTTCGATAGTGCGGCTCACTATTTGGGGCTTTGCATCTTTGATCTTCTGCTGCAGATCGGCCCCTATGTCTAGATAGTGCACTATCACGCCGAAGTAATCAGCTCACCTACTCAGAGCATCAACTACCACGTTATACTTCCCTTTAACGGGCTTCAACTCGAAGTCAAACTGGTCTATCCCACCAGCCCATCTAGTCAACTTGGGCGTCATCTTGGCTTGGGTCTTTTAACCATCTAAGAGTCTAATTATCTGAATACACCTTGAAGTGCCTCCCAAGCAGGTAGTGCTTCCAGTGGTTTAGGGCCTGCCTGAGAGTGTAGAGTTCTAGTACTAGCTGAACGTAAAGTAATGGCTTCTATGCAGCGTAGAAAAGGTCCGAATGTGGTAGGATTGTTTGGGTTATTACAACCTTTAGTAGATGGTTTGAAATTAATGATAAAAGAGCCTATTCTACCAAGTAGTGCTAATTTATTCATCTTTATCATGGCTCCAGTATATGTCGATGCTTCAACTTTCTGAGGGCAGCCTGGCTGACATGAACTCTACGGGTTTGTAACCATTGTCGTCATCTTGCTGCAAGCAGCCTGGCTGACATGAACTCTACGGGTTTGTAACCATTGTCGTCATCTTGCTGCAAAACGGCACCTATGCCATACTAACTAGCATCTGTAGTGACGGCAAATGGCAGCGACAGATCAGCGACTTTGAGGACAGGGTACTCTCTTAAGGCCTTCTTCAACTTCTTGAAGGCCGACGTGCAATCGTGGTCCCACTTTCAAATTGCTTCTTTCTTCAGTAGTCTACGAAGGGGAGCGGCGACCGTAGAGAAGTTCCTCACGAACTTCCAGTAGCAGTTTGCCAATCCTACGAATGATCGTAACTCAGTCAGCGTTCGAGGAGTTGGTCAGTCTCTAATCGATACAATTTTGTTGTCCTCTGGTCGAATGCCGTCTCCGTCTAATACGTGGCCTAAGGAAAGGATTTTTGTCTTGGCCCACTCGCACTTCTTTGCGTTGACTTAAAAGTTACTCTCTCTTAACTTTTCTAGAATCTGCCTCATGTGGCCCTCATGCTCCTCGAAGGTCTTGCTGAACAATAAGATGCCGTCTAAATATACTACGACAAACCTATCTAACCACGACCTAAATAAGCCGTTCATGCAGCACTGAAATATGGTCGGTGCGTTAGTCAGTCCAAACGGCATCACTATGAACTCGTAATGCCCATATCTTGTTCTGAATGTCGTCTTGTACTGATCATTAGCATGGACTTCTATCTGATTGTACCCCGACTTCAGATCTATCTTCGAAAAATACTTGCAGCCCTGCGCTCAATCTAACAAGTCATCTATACGGGGCAGCGACTCTGCATTCTTAATCGTGATGGCGTTCAGTCCCCTATAGTCTATACACAACAAACTCTCCCTCTTCTTTGGGACAAACAAAACAGGTGCGCCAAAAGGCGACGAGCTAGGCCTTATCCATCCTTTCTCTAGGAGTTCGTCTAACTGCTTGCGAAGCTCCTCTAATCTTTGGGAGACATCCTGTAGACTGGCCCTTTGGGCGTTCCACTGCCAGACTCTATCTCGATGCGGTGCTGGATCGGTCTTGGCACTACACCTGAAGGTGCTTCAGACAAATCTTTGTACTCTTCCTGCGGACTGACAATAGTAGGATGGATCTTCTCTTCCTCCTTGGGTTTATCAGAAATCGGCCTAACATAGGCTACAAACACCTTCTCTTCAAGCTGCTCCTTCCTTACAAGTCTAGCGAAGGCAAGAGCGTTGAGGCAGCAATGCGCGAGGGGATTATCTACCCCGGTACATGAGACCTTGCTTAACTTCGCCTGACGGACTAGGGAGTTTGCACTCATGCTCTCTAAGGTGCAAAGTGGGTCCTGCTGCCTCTCCCCAATCTGTACCCAGAACTATGTCAAACGGGAGATTCTCTTCTACCAGAAGAGTCAAGGAATGAAGGACCTTTTCCACCTTCCCCTCTTTCTCTACGTACTCCTCGACTCGCATCCTACTGTTGTTTGCAAGGATGTTCACTACGGGTATCTTGCAATCGTTGGACCTTTAAGTTGAGCTTTAAAATTTTCAGCGCTTTGCGACTAACGTACCCCATTATCTATAAGGGTTCCTACTTTGGCTCCAAGGATTTCTACATCTGCGAGGATTAACTATCCTTTCCCATCTTTCTTCATCTTGGCCCAGGCTTGCCTTCTCTCCTTCAACTCTTCAGCTAAGCCTGTGAGGGAAGCATCTAGAGAGACTCTAACACAAGCAGTCTCTGGACAACTTACTAGACGCTGGCCGGCAACCTCTACCATGGAGATATGCGGAGTGGGTGACTCTATCTTGCGCGCAAGCTCAGATCCACGTACTCCTATGCTAGGGGCAGTTCCGACCCTTGTCGGCAACTGTCTTTTGCTGCCCAGAAGCAGCGCGACTCTTATATACTTGGGACATAATTTAATGATGTGGCCGGGATGCCCGCAGAATACACACTGAGACCTGGCTATACAACCCTGCCACACCCTCTGCTCAATTCCCAAGTCCTCCCAAGGTCGTCCCTCGAGTCGACCTGGGTGCCACCATCCCTGTCTGGGAGGTGACCGACTCTGCCGAGGGCGGTTAGACGGGGGACCTTGACCCCTTCCTCCCACTTGACGGCTCCCATTGTCGCCAACCCCTTGGCCACCCTGCCCTGGGCCACCTGGGGCCCGACCATTTCCGCCAGGCCCTCGTCCTCCTCCTTGCGGCCTCCCTCCGGCCGCGACAGCAGCGTAGATTCTCCCCTTATCTACACTATTGCCCTCTTTCTCAAGTCCCCACTCAATATCCGAGTAGGGAATCTCCTCAGCACCACCTTCTTCCATCGTTAGAATTAGATTGTCCTTGGCCTTGACTTGGCCAGAGATGGTGCGTTCATTCCACGTTTTTCCTTTTGTTAAATCTTTGTGCCAGAACGCGGTAATTGACGACGCTCGAGCAGCGAATGAAACAACCTCCCTACTAAGCACATGATAGGTGATGTCTGGTTGCTGCTTTCGGGTCAAGAAGTGCTTTTGCACATGCTCGGGAAATGCGCAGTAGAGGAGTTGGACTAACTGTGCGTCAATGACTTCATGCCCAGGCACAACAATCAACTCATCCATAGCAGATTTGAGTGCATGCACACTCTTCCACTAGCGTGTATGGATCATATGTAATTTATCAGAGGCCTTAATCCCCCGTGTGACTTCTGAGAACCGTTGCCGAAGAGACTTACGAAACTCGGAGAGGAGCATGAGTCTTGAATACGTGACCATATCATTCTCACAATTTGGGGCCCGTGCTAGCGACCTCGCAAAGCTGGTCGCTTCGTCTCGTAATGCCTGGAAGGCCACCAAAACATGGTCTTCTGGCGTGACACCCTGTCAGTACAGACAGGAGTTTACGTTGGCCTCCCAACTGTCAAAGTCCTCTCCCTTCTTTCCACTAAAGGGCTCAAGGAAACGGACCTTGACCTTCTCGCGGCGTGGGGCAGGCTCCTCTTCCTTGGAAGCCGCTAACTTGGCACCCTCTATGGCGCCTGTGCATAATTCCTTAGTCCTACTAATCTCAAGGTGGATCAGGTCCACCAAGTACTTCATCATGTCCCACGTGAAGTCTTTAAATCCAGCTCGAATAGACTCTAACGCCATATCATGACTGTGAATATGATTCATTTCCTCTCGCTGCGCACCCAGTAATGATTCTACACTACGAGTTAGGGAATCGAGTTTAGTTCCTATCTCGGTCTCTCCCCTGATTTTCCCCATTCTGGTCTCCACTGCTTTTAGGTCCCTCTCTGTCCTCTCTGCCGCTTACAAACGTCTAACTCTCTCTTAGGTTTGCCACAATCTCCACGCCAACTGTTTTTCCTACTCTTTGGCTCTTCTCCGCAAGGGGTCCCTTTCTGCCTCCAACTCCGTTCTCGCCTCTCTTCTAGGGTTATTACCAACTCGGCTTCACTATCTTCCCCCAGCTCCACGTGCTACCCATTCGTCAATTGCCTTTTCCACCTCCTCTTGTACCGCCTTGCTTGTACTCGCCTCGCCCCTCCTCTCCAGCGGCTTTTCTTCTTTGACTTCCACTTCGTCCTCTACTTCTGCCTCTATTGCTGCCATCTTCTCCTCCTGCTCCTTCGTCCACCTTTCCATCTCTTCCTTCATCTGCTTCTTCTTCGCCTCCTGTTCCTCTCGCAAGGCTATCATCTTCGCCTGCTTAATCAGTTCCCTCTTCCCCATCTTCTTCTTTCTTTCTCTCAGAAGGGCAGCAACTTTCTCTTCTTGTTCCCTACCATAGGAGGTGGTACTAACTCCGGACCTGGTGGTCACCATGGTGAAAGTGCACAATCAGAGACGTTTTCGCTCCTCAACACGTAGACCTAGCAGTCTAACTCTCTAAAGGACTTAGAAGAACTACACTAAGGCCGCCAGTACAAGACTCACTGGCTGATTAGGAGGCATTTAAGGAGATCTCCCATAACTCCTCAAGAATTCTTTAACATCGCAGACAGGACGACGCGATCAGTCGAGTCCTCTCAAGACTTAAACAGCTGGACGCACAACCCACAAAGCAGCCCGCCGGTCAATACCGGTCCTTGGGGTCTTGTCCCCGGGAAGTGTTTGTCGTCAAACACGACCTTTAGCCTTACTAAGTCTCGTGTGGGTTTGGGCTCGCAGCTCTTTGACCACATCCACAGAGTCCTATCGACCTAGACAGAAGTGACAAGGAGATATGACTAACTGTGACAGACCTGACATCAGCAAGTACCAAGGTGAGGGTGCACCTCCACAGGGTAAGGCTAGGCCAAGGCTTGGAGAGATAATACTGCTCGACTTCTTGCTCCAGCTCGGTCAATGCCCTGGTCAACGCTCCTGGTCAACACTTTGGTTAAAGGTCTTGGTCAACGCTCCGATCAATCTTAGTCAACAATCTTGGTCAACCTCCGATCAATGCTGGTCAACATTGGTCAACCTCTGGTCAACGCTGGTCAACCCCCTAGGTCAACCCTCCAACCTCCTGGCTATGGTGGTCAACCTTCTCCTTCGTCGCCCCCTTCTTCTTCCTTCACCTTGGCTATGGCTGCTTCACCTCCCTCTTCATCATCTTCGTTCTTCTTTCTCTCTAGGTCACTTCTTCCTCTCCTCTCATTGGTCGTCTTCTTCTCCGCTTTTGGCAGTTATGGTTGCCGTCCACTGCGGCGTCCTCTCTCTCTCTCTCTCTCTCTCTCTCTCTCTCTCTCTCTCTCTCTCTCTCTCCCCCGTGCGCGCACGCGCGTTCTGTCGTACTCCGACTATGGCAGCTTCTTCCTTCTTCAGCTTGTTGGCGTGGACAACGGGTACCACCTTTGATACCAGCGAAATCAGACTGCACTCCAAACTTGATCACAACATGTATACGCGCAACTGATGGCAAACCAAACTCTTTCAACTCAGAATCAACATCGAACTTGCACTTAACCTCTATTCAAGTCAACTGTACAACTCGCGGATATGGCCACCAAGCACTATCTCCACCACCAGCCTTACTCTCCCTCATGCACGCATGTACACGGATCTACCCTGAATGTCCATGCTACGCAGACACACACACTCTATACATGCTGTCTGTGACAACAGCTGGGCGGCTATGGCCACCGTCGTCTTCCTCCTCGCTATGGCCGCCGTCGTCTTCCTCCTGGCCAGCTATGGTCGTCGTCTTCCTCACTGCCCACTTCAGCTCCGGGCACCTGCAGACCTCCACACACAAGTCGCCAAGGCAGCGCTTCCGCATGGCTAATAGGCGAATGAATGAATGGTTGGACACCGCCTCTTTATTTATACTTCTTCAGAGGTGGTCGGGCCCTGCCTCAAAACGCATGGGCCTGGCCCCTTACCGCGTGGGGCCCGGGTCTGGAATCTTCCAGGCCGCGTAGGCCTGGTAGGCAGAAAACGCGTGGGCCTTCTGGGCAAAAACGCATGGGCTGCTGGGCCCCAAAACGTGTGTTCCGGAACCTCCTGCATACAAACCTATAGACTGACTCTAGGCCCTCGGTAGATCCAGATAGAGACTTCTAGAACAGACCCTCCTAGGACTACTGGTAACAGACTCAACTACTAATCTACAAACCTAGGGATCACGTCCAACCTACCCGACCTACGGCCTAACCTATGACACAGGACAGGTCGCAAGTTTGAATCTCACACAGTCACCGGGTAGATGTACACGGCACAGGCACAGGTCTAGGGATCGAATCTCACTCAGCACACAGGGTCAATGTACAGGGTTCAGGCATAGTCTAGGGATCAACTCTTAGTGTCTGCAATTGTCAGGTCAACTAGGTCAAACCGTTTCATGTGTGTGTGTGCGTGTGTGTGTGTGTGTGTGTGTGTGTGTGCTCTTAGTGTCTGCAATTGTCGGGTCAACTAGGTCAAACCGTTTCATGTGTGTGTGTGTGTGTGTGTGTGTGTGTGTGTGTGTGTGTGTGTGTGTTGTGTGTGTGTGTGCGTGTGTGTGTGTGCGTGTGTGTGTGTGCGTGTGTGTGTGTGTGTTGTTTTAAAATACCCCAGATTCTCTCTCTCATTCCCTTCACAAATCACAAGCCATCCATAAAGATAAGTGTGTGTGTTTGTCCATATTCCACCCAGACGAGTAGATTGGAGTTGAGCCAGCCCAATAATTAAAGAATTCACCTCTTTAGCAAGTAACATGAATCATAAGAGAACCATTTTGAACCATCTTTAGTTGTTTTTTTTTGGGGGCAACAGCTGCTCTTTTACTATGCCTCACACGCATAAGGTGTGTGTGCGTGTGTGTTGTTAAAGCACCCCAAAATTCTCTCTCTCATTTCCTCCACAAATCATAACAAACCATCCACATCGAAAAAGTGTAGATAGACAATATAATAGAAAATGCAAGGTTCGCCACGATTGTGTGGTTAAGCGCCAAGTGCCCACACACCCATCGGCCGCCGAAGCGGCACACTTGCGCGCATACATATATACATATATTTATTTGATCCATAAAACGGTGGAGGGCAAAATGCAACTTACCTAAGACAGAGGACTCCAGCAGCAAGAATGTGTGTGTGTGTGTGTGTGTGTGTGTGTGTGTGTGTGTGTGTGTGTGTGTGTGTGTGCGCGTGTGTGTGTGCTGGGTGCAAGAAGGTAAGGACTACCAAAAAGAAACCTGAGCGAGAAGACCATCATATTGTAGTCATATCCTCTCCCTCATGTGGCCTGAACTTGCAACCGACGACATTTTGTGCTAACTTCTTCCTCTCTATTATGGACTTTGGTTTGTACTTGACATCACTGGAGCTGACCCCTTAGGCTCAACCTGTGTCATTGGTAACTCGTGTCAAAACCCTCGGTCAATAGATAGAACGTATGATATTGACAGCATTGCTGAACATGCAGGGGATGGATGTAAACCACAGTATCGTCGTTCTTACAATAGCAGCACCCACCGGAAGGCATCTCGTGAAATAGGAGGATGCTAATGATGTTGGGCTCAAGAAAACAACCTTGCCTAGGTCACCATTGCCTTGGGCGACCTGGCATTCAGGACGACTTATATTCCTGCCTATATAATCGATTACGCGCAAACGTCTTTCTGGAAATAGAACAGTGTTATCGTGGAATCCGACCTGCTATTAAGAACACAGTTTTGCAGCAACCAGTGAGTTGTACCAAAAATGTAATTTCAGCAGATCTCTACGATCCAATTTCGTCCTTGTTACTTTGAAATTAGTTGTTCAACCTTCTTTGTTGTCGCAATTGACCTCGAGGGCATTTCTGCAACTTCCTCAAGTGGACATGTCCGTAGATATTTTACAAGAAAGGATTTGACTGTCACAATGACAACTGCAAGGAAAATGAGCGATAGCGAAATATAGAAACCAAGCCGCATCATACATATGAAACCAGATAGTTGTGACCTCCAACCAAATGCAGAATCGCAACATGAAATACACCAAATAAGAGCGCAACAGAGTTCACAAATGTAATGAACCCAGTCTGTAAGATACCCGTCACATGTCGAAATACAAAGTAACTCAACTTCAAACGATGTCCCCAATAATCATGAATGTGATCTTTAATACAAAGTCTTGTTTCCAATTAGACGAAGAGAGCGAAGGGGGAATAGACAGATTAGAAGATGGAAGAGATAGTAATCATCAATGAGCACACAGAGAGTGGCCCAACATTCCCCACGCCTTCTCCGGGCTTCCCCTAGCCTCCACGTCAGCAAAACAGTATCCCATAACGAGCCTGACAAATCCTGATCACATTGAAGTGCCACGTGGCACAGTCCTCTCGTGAAGACGTTGGAGACAATCAACAACGCACAGTATCGACATCAACCTTAGGTAAGTATCCCAATCCTCCTCAATCATCCACAGATCCCGATCGCCCTCCTTGTCACGTCCAGTCACCCAATGTAGACAGCGTGGCCAATGCCACATCAGCGATGAAGACACGTGGCGTGCCCCACGTCAGCAATGAAGACAAGTGGCATGCGCCACATCAGCAAAGGCTGGCGCTCAGCAGAGAAGGCGCCAACATGCTGTCTCGTCCCGCGTCATCGTCCACAGTGCCACCGCACAGCAGCATCAAGCCAGCGTCCTGCCAGTGTCAAGCCAATGTCTAGCTAGCATCAAGCGAGCGTCAAGGCATCATAGCAAGACTGAATGTTGACTCCCTAGAGGCAGGGTCTAAAGAAGTGATAGACCGATTTGACCTGCCTCAAGACTCCCACTCATGGTGGCTCAGATTGATTCACAACCGGGGGCCAGGATTGCATACTGTTGCAGACTTCCACTTGGTCCGAATGTTGTCTTGGTACCTGCATACAAACAAGTGTGTGCGTCTGACCGGCGGTCTGGGATGGGTCCGTATTGACTTTGACTGTTGGGCCTCAGGCAGTTGACTGAAGTCAGTTGTCGGGCGCTCGGGCCCTGGGCCATCTCGGAGGGGTTTTTTGCCCCTTCGACCTTACGGCTAGAAACCGAGCTCGAGGCCTGTGGGCCCCTTAGACATTCAACAAGGCATAGCGAATGGGTTATTGCATTCCTACCGGCCCAATTTTCGAGTTCCATCGGAGAAACACATTAACTTCCTCTTAACCCGCGTTCATATGCAGCAACAATATCAAGAGCCGTAGGTAACCGTTCTTTCTTACTGAACCATCTAGCTTCAGATGGAGGTTGAGACTTGAACTTTACCTTGTACTGCTTCTACGGTCTTCCCCTGCCACCTATAGAGAAGTAGCCATGTTCCAGAATCTATTCAACTTCATATCCTCCATTCATGGAGGGTGGGAACATAGATGGCCTGTTAGGAACTCATCTCCCTCTACATACGGTAACAATTTAGACGCGTGGAAGACATGATAGGTCTTTAGGTGTGGGGGTACATCAATCCAGTAGGAAGGTCCATCTGCATCCCCAATCACCTTGAGTCCATAGTAGACAGGCAACAGTTTCTGAGATGCATTTTCTTCCAAGGAAAATTCTTTAGACTTTACCCATACAAGGTCACCTTCTTCTTGAAATTGTGATGGCCGATGATGTTTGTTGGCTTGCTCAATCATCTGCAGTTGGGCTTTTTGTATATTTTCCTTGACCTTTTTTATATCTTCTTCATATAAAACAGCAAATTAACGAGTGCCTACGGGTAACCTCTGAATCTGGTCCCGGTATCGAGCACATCGATCTCGCAAGGGGACCCTCCCGGCCGCGTCACACAGGATTTTGCAGGACTTCGTCATAGAGCACATTTTGCCGCTCCGGCCGAGTGCGCCAGCCATACCTCTCGCGCACTCCTACGACTGGATAAGGTTATGCGAGGTACAACTTACCTCCACCCGCAGGAGCTGTCACCATCCCTTGGGTGGGTGTGTCCCCACCAAGCTACCGAACTGCATGCGAATGTTTTCATATGCGATCGTAGAGGTGGCCCGTTCGAGGGCGTTTCTCATTCGCCGTAGCTAAGGGGTACACGCGGTCCTACGCCTCTATCAGACCCGCACGTGAACCGACGCATTGGGGGGCTAAAGTCCCAAGCACAACTCGTCGCCGGTCAACTAGGACGCATTCCACTCACCACGCGTTACACCACGCTAAAAATAATAAAATTAAATACACACAAAAACAAAACAAAACACTCCTAGTCCGTACAGTGTCCGACCCATAATTGGTTAGGCGTCGCGCGTAGGACTTGACATAAAATCACGCGGACGCGGAGCTTTCTCATATCAACTAGCCATGCATGAATCGGCAAGCAGTCGCAATGATGGCGTACTATGTAGTACCCACAATTATGTGGTTCTCACTGGTCACGAAGGTCACGTTCGACACTCAAGTGTCAGCTGACACGCGCCTTGAGGGGTTAATCTCTCAACGCTAGACAACCGCCAAGGCGGTTGATCACCACACCCTCTTCTGCACCATACGGAGAGTGGGTGGTATACAGGTTCAAGCCTGCAGTGGCAGTCAGTTCTCGTCGCCTTGGAGGCAAGCTCCATCATCCAACGTGTGGAGAGAAATCAAGGATTTTGACTTTGACGGATGCCACAAACTCCAACGTCCAACTATAAAATCTTTAAAAAGCAAAAGGTAAAAGACGATCTCCCTTTTCTCTCAATGCAAAACTTATTTAATCACTACGTACGACCTAAATCGGTTGTACGGGGACAAAAACCGTGATATAAAAGCTTTGAGATAGGAAACACTCTCTCTCACAATCACGGTGTGGCTTCCTTCAAAATATATATATATATATATATATATATCGTCAAATAGAATATATATATCGTCACAAATAGAATATATATACATCGTCACAAACAAAACTGCCATACATATATATATATTGTCCTCTTCTCTCTCTCTGCCTACGGTTTACCGGGCAGTTCTATTTGTGACGATATATATAATCATAGACAAAATCAAGCCAGGAATCCAACTCCCAGAACATACCTGCAATCACATCAAAGATCCACGTCGACAGAGCACACACTACACGGGGTCAACTTCAGCCACTCTATACACTCACTACCCTTTGCCTTACCCACACAAGCCCCAACCTTTATCCAACCTCCCAAAATAAAAACATTCAGTCCTTTTTTAAATGGCCATTTAGTAAAAGTCCGGGTAGAACCCAAAAGAAACATTTCAATCCACAGCGGCTAAGCCCTTTAGGTTGAGTAGCGAGGATGAGTTAGAGTTGAGCCATCCCCTTTAGAGAGGTCGGCTTCCCAGATTTATACTAAGTCGTATATGCAACAAAAAGTTGAGTTTGTAAAAGGCAAAATTTAACTAACTCCCTGGATTTGCAGAAATTTGGACAGCGCTTCCCGTAGGAAAAGTGTCTTCCCAAAATTTATACAAAACCAGAAATAGAAAAAAATTTCCCAGAAAATGTTGAAAGTACACTAAAAATAAATTTAACTCAGAAAATGCAGGAATTGAACTAACTCCTACAACTCCAACACAAGGCGAGCATCTAAAGTGACTAAGCTATCAAGAGACGCCCCAAACGAGCGCCCCCAATCAAACATGCATAAACAACATCTCTCTCAATCCCACGTTTGCTTTAGCCAAGTAGTTCGTTAATCTCTCACTTCTTGTAAACCCCTTTCCTATGGCATAGGATCAGACCGGCCCAACTTAGGGGTTCGCCTAACCTGCCTAAGCACGTGAATAGGATACGCACAACCAGATTGCTCCAACTTAGGGATATGCCTAACTTACATGACTGAAAACGTATGTCCAGACTGCCCCATCTTAAGGTTATCCCTGGCCCAACATAAACTATGAAAATAAAGCATATGACCAGACCGCCCCATCTTAGGGGTACGCCTGGCTTCTGCCTCACTGACAAGATGAGGCACAAGGTTAGACTACCCCAACTTAAGGGTATGCCTAGTTAGCCTTAACCGAAGTTTACGTATGGCATAGGATTAGACTGCCCCAACTTAGGGGTATGCCTAAAATGCCTAAACAAACACAAATGACGAATGGTCAGACCGCCCTATTAAAAAATGACGAATGGTCAAACCACCAGTACCTCACCCAGCTATTAAAAAAAGTCGCAGCCGTTAACGCGCCTCGACTTTCGGGGGTCGGTAGCTCCAACGCCCGGTCGGTGCAATTTCGCACCCCCCAAAAAAAAAATACAAAAAATACAAAAAAAAAAAACTTTTTCTTCTACCAAAAAAAAACAAAAAAAAAACGAAAACTTCACGCGGGGGGGGAGGAGAGAGAGAGAGAGAGAGAGATTCGAATTAGTGAACGGAAATGAATCTTCCCGACAGCACGGGAAAATTCATTCCCGTCTTGCAGATTCGAACGGCGCGGCTAGAGAGAGAGAGAGAGAGAGAGTCGACAAAATTGGTTGCGCTAGGTGAGTTTGGCGCCGGCTCTCTGTCTCTTTCTCTCTCTAGTCGCGTGGTTGGAATGTGCAAAACGGGAATGGATTTTCCTGTGCTGTCGGGAAGATTCATTCCCGTTACTTCGAATCTCAAAGAGAGAGAGAGAGAGAGAGAGAGAGAGAGAGAGAGAGAAAGAGTCGGCGCCAAACTCGCCTGGCGCAGCCAATTTCACCGTCTCTCTCTCTCTCTCTCTCTCTCTCTCTCTCTCTCTCTCTCCCCCCCCCCCTCTCTTTATGTGGCCGTGTCGTTCAAATCTGCAAAACGAGAATGAAGTTCCGCGTGTTGTTGGGAAGATTCATTCCCGCTTGCTAATTCGAAT
>BFEA01000758.1:484572-496376 GCA_003427395.1 Chara braunii | reverse complement strand
TGTGGGCTTGAGAAAGGCCTGGCAAGATGTCCGGAAGTGGAAGGAATATGTAATTGACTTTGCATGGGCTTGAGAAAGGCCTGGCAAGATGTCCAGAAGAGAAAGGCATGTGTAATTAACTTTGCATGAGTTTGGGAAAGGCCTGGCATGATGTCTAGAAGAGAAAGGCTTGTGTAATTGATTTTGCGTGGGCTTGAGAAAGGCCTGGCATGATGTCCAAAAGAGAAAGGCTTGTGTAATTGATTTTGCATGGGCTTAAGAAAGGCCTGGCAGAATGTCCAGAAGAAAAGAGGCATATGAAATGAACGGGGTAACATGCGTGTAAAAATGATTGAGCTTGGGTGCAAGAAAGGTCGAATGAGGGAGACATGCATGTGAAAAAGGCAGGACTAGAGAAAAGCCGGGCAGAATGACCTGGAAGAAATACGTGTGAATTTGGTTGAGCTTGTGATTGAGAGAAGGATGACAGGAGGCATGGATTGCGCGGGCCTTAGAATCGAGTAAGGGCAACAGGGGCCGAAAAAGGGGACTTGGTTGGTACGGGATGGAAGGAGGATCAGCCAAAGGGCGTTTGGGATGACAAGGCTCGGGGGAGAAACAGTGGAGGAAATATGGGAAAAGGCTGATGTACTTCGGGTGATGAATGAGAGGAGGGAAGTTGAGAAAAGGTTGATGAGTTCAGGTGATGAATAAGAGGAGGAAAGTGGAAAGGGGTCTAATGTTCTAAGAGTGATGAATGAGACGAAATAGGTCTGATGTTCTAAGAGTGATGAATGAGACGAAAAGGGTCTCATGTTCTAAGAGTGATGAATGAGACATGAGAAGCCCGAAGGACAAAGAGAACTCGACCCTCCACACACCCCTCCCCACCCCAAGGAGCGAAGACTAAAAGTGACCCTGGGAAAGAAACAAGGAAAAAACAAAAAGGACCCTGACAAACTAACTACCCTTCACGTCTCTCCTCCTCTCCTCCGTCCACCCCCCAAGACCCTTACTGGCAGAAGATTGGTGCGCCATGAGGACATCGCGAATAAGTGGGGGGAATGTGTCGGGACTAGTGGATCCCGAATAACATCCCGGGTACTGGAGGCTGAGCAAAAGTTTAAATGCGAATGTTTTCATACATGAAAATTCAAGAATTGCTTTATTTATAATGCTCTATTTTTTCTAAGTAATTTATCACAATACGTTCATGAATAGAATAGAAATAATTCATCTATTATTTCTATTCTAGCGGTAGTTTAGAGGTAGGCCGGTACCGGTCCAAGTAGCCTGAGTCTAGGGCCTGTCCGGACGATAGCAAAGCCTACAATGATGTTTCCCTTCGAAAGGGAGGAGGTATCGGTTGCTGGGGGGGCGCTCGGCCTAGGAAGTCACCGCCCAAGAGGCCAGTATGCCGCTAAATCTTCCGGAGGAGCAAGCAGCTCCTCCTCATTTGCGGTATGCAAGGATGGGCGACATACTGTTGGAGCCAATCGCTGGACTTGGCCATCGCTGCCTGGAGGTGACAAGCAGTTGGGCGCTCAGCTTGGCTATGGCGAGCAGCCCAGCCTGAGGAGGAGGAAGAAGGGGGCGAAGGAGGAGATTGGTGAGGTACCTACCTGGCTATGATGGACACCATCTTCATCACCTTGTTGGGCGCTGCATCTGGAAGGCCTCAGTTGGGGTAGTGCCGCACCAAGGAAGCTTGAGGCAGAGTCAGGCATGGCAGCTTAGTCAGCAGCGGCATAGCTGCTTTGGGTTGTCCTTTGGACAGGAGTGCAGCGACATAGCTGCTTTGCGTTGTCCTTTGCACAGGAGGGCAGGGCCCTCAGTAGTCCGCCATAGCCTAGCCATGCGAGAGGTAGAAGAAGGGGGGGAAGCCATAGCTATGGTGGACCTGTTGTTGTGTCAACAGTAAGAGGGAACTTCGGATATTGATTCTGGTTCATCCACTTATTGTTATCATTATTATTGGAAGAAGAATAGGATTGGCGAAGTGAAGGAGGAGGAGGAAGGTGGAGAGAGAAGGGGGATTTGTTATTGGTCTTTCTGGTGTACATCTTCTTCTTATTCTTCTTCTTCTTCTTCTTTCTCTCTTCTTTGGTCTCTATCTCTTTGCAAGTGCTTTCATTTCTTTCGCAATTGGGTGGCATTGTCTTTAATTGTGAATTTGCACGTTGGGAATGACCAGGATCGTAACAATTGGTATCGGAGCGGACTTGCTTGCTGGCGAGAGGTGTTAGTCACCCTAAACCTAATTCCGAATTAGGTTAGGGCTAACCTAATCTCGGATTAGGGTTGGGAAGTTAGGGTTAAGAGGGGCAGTGAGGTATGTGCATTAAATACTGCCCCCACCTGGTTAGGTCATGTAGGGTCGACATCAGACCTGACCAGGTTGCTTGTGTGATGGAATGGGGTGGCGAGACACAAAGGAGGCTGATTGGGGTAAGCGAGATGGAGTAGAGAGTGAGAGGTACTTGCACCTGGAATCTGCACTTCAAGAATATAATGAGTGACTTTAGGGCTTCCCCTCAAGTGGGAGACTTGATCAGAGGCTGCCATATCTGCATCGAAGAGCTGCAAGTTGCTACTTTGGTCTTCAGACATAGACGGAGGATCCGGCGTTGTGACAGGGGTGTAGGGAGGCCCTCTTAGTCGTGCTAGGACACTTCGTGTAGTGGTAGCTAGGGGTCGGGAGGACCTATGAGAGAGGGAGGTGAGTCGTTATCCATCTTTGGAGGCCGGGCCTCACAGGTAAGTGTCGTGTGACCTGGTTATGCCCGTGGGAGGTTGCTTGGTGCTTAATGGCCTGTTGGGCTGTGCTGGGCTCTCTTCCTCTTCTCTGCGGTCTTGGTTGTGTGTGTGAGCATGTGGATTGCTTTCTCACCGAATGGATGGATGGATGATGTATCTTGTTCTCAATGACATATCTTTCTACTGTGCATTGTCTTTTCACTTCAAAACAGCTGTAGGGGTAAGTTCTTGCTGAAAGTTAGAGGCAGTTTGGGACTGACTTGGTACACCTATCTCGTTGGTCCTGGTCCACAACCTACTTGGGACCCTTCAGTACACCTATCTCGATGGGACAGGACCTTTAGGACCCAAATCTGTTGTCGTCGATGCATCTCTTTGCTGTGCTGAATTTGGGGGACATACGGCTAGTAAGGACGTTCCTTTCAAGGGGATCTTGACTGGTCTTACTGCATGTTCTCACATACTGCCCCGCGTCCGGCTCGGCGACCGTCTGCACCCCTCGAAATCTCAATTGCTGCAGTTAGTTTTCTTCGGCTGACTTATTGTGGTACATGTTCCTTGTCAGATTAGACAAGAGGGGATCTCCAGCTAATATGATCGGGCCCCTTCGTTAAGTCAATCCTCTCATTTTTTATTTGTTTTTATTTAATTGTTTGTTTTTTTATTCTGCGTGAATGCCATTCTCTAAGTCCAAATGAATTGCCGCTCCGGCTAGGAGTTCTACCTTTTGCTCTTTATTTTTTAATCTGAACTACCTATGTCCAGCATTAAGACGCTTGCACAAAAAGCGGAAAGAGAGAGAAGGGAGAGTGAAGGTATTATTTTTGAGAGTGTGAGGAGGGGTAAGAGGAGTGTTCGTCCAAATGTAAGCAAAGTGCGGACACCTCTTGAGAGATCTACTGACATCCCATCCTCCAGCATGGCCGACATCACATCCGAGCAATGGAAGGCCATGCTGGACGCAGCGGCCGAGAGTGAGAAACCTTTCTTTCATAAATTTTATGAGGACGCAATGCACAGAGAGACGGAGGCAGAGGCAGCAGCCAAAGCCACAAGTATTGCTACACAAGTGGCCCTCCTCGAGGTTCCGGAATCTAGTGATGACCGGTTCCAAGAGAAGCTAGCTGCTGCCGTAGCAGCCTTGGTTCAACTGCGGACCTTGGAAGATCCTGAGTCCCGTGTGACAGCTCTAGAGCAGCGGAACCAAGAGCTGCAGGCTGAGATAGTCAGCCTCAAATAGTCCCAACTGTCTGCCCCCCGTCCTCCTAATTCTCGACCCACTGCAGTCCTAGTCTCTCACCCTAACACAGTCCTCATGTCAAAAGCAAGTGGAACTGTGACGAGCGCAGGAACCGGTGCCAGCTCCTCAAGCGGCAGCGCCGACAGTTCTGCACTGATCCCGGTCACAAATGCAGGAACATCAGCCCAAAATGCTGCAGTTCTTACTGGCGTACAATGCAGCGGTCCCGTAGTGGACAAGAGGGCGGCCACATTGTCGTCCAAGTACGATGGGAAGGGGGACATCACCTCTTGGATCAGCTCCATGCGCTCATACTTCGAGGTACTGCGAACACTGCAGGAAGACTGAAGCATGATCATGGACAMAAATACTGAACCCGCCGTTCAAAGTTTCATAGAACTTCAGGCTGTTACTGCAGGTTATGAGAGGATTGACTTGACTGAGTGACTGAAAGTAACTCATGTACATACCCTTGAGGACCTCCTCATCGCGCAGTATCAAGATAAGCACGCTGCGCTCAAGGCAAGGCTAAAGCTTGAGGCCCTCAAGGGCCAAAAGTGGAGGACTTCCACGCAGGCTTTGGAGCAGCACTTGACTGGTCTGTTCACTACTCCAAACCTGGGATGGACCGACATGCCTTGCATGGATGTAGTAATGGGAGTGGCCCCTAAACACTATGTCTCCCGGCTAGGACTCAAGGACCATTCGACCTGGCGTGAGCTACGGACAGATCTAGTCAATCTAGAAGCCAAGGATATTGTCAGGCGTGCGAAGACACCCGCTGCAGGTAGAACATCACATCGCAAGCGGTACGGAAGCAGCAACCAGCTTGCCCTGCATGAACATCGGGAGGCTGAGGATCAGTCCTACGCGGATGATCTGTCTTTAGGTGACGATCTAGAGTTGGACTCCGAAGTGGGCTGTTCTACATCAACCCTTGAGTCTGACATGAATACTGAAGAGAAATGCAATGCCTTTAAAAAAGTTGCTTCAAGCAAGGGGCCTAACCGTGGTTCAGGTACGGGAACTATAGCACACCTCCCCAAGAATGCAAAGATCCCTGAGAAATCGGAGGCTGCTTCCACTAAGCCTTCGGAAGCCCTCCACATTAGTCAAAAGGAATGGGAGAGAAGATTCAAACTGCGCGTGTGCTTGCATTGTCAAAAGCCTGGGTACGCTGTGCAGGAATGTTATGGTCTGCAGGGAAGCAAGCAAAGGGCGTAGAAGAGTCGTCAACACTCTCTATAACAAGGGAAGCTGAACAATCAGTTGCAGGCCCCTCCAAGGAGCCTGAATCTGATCAACAACCTGCTCTTGAAGCCCGGACTGATGCTGAAACCAAGGCTGCTGCAGTCCCAAGTACTTTACACTGAGCCTTGGGAGAAGACTAAGGAAGTCAACTTCCACTCTCACCTGGAGCATTGGCTGCAGCTCAAGCAGCAACGCCGTGTTCAAGGGAGTGTGGAACTGATCTTCTTTAAGTTGCTCATTAACCACCGATACATTCATATGCTGATTGATAATGGCTCAACAACTAACTTATTTTCTCCTAACGGGATTCATAAGGTGGGCCTGGGAATGAAGCAAGTGGAATTGCAGAACCCTTGTCAGACCCAGGTAGGCAACCAAGAGGTTGTCACGTCAACACATGCTGTCAAAGGTGTGCGCGTCACTTTTGACAAGGATCGCACTGTCACACATGAGTTGAACTTCTATGTCCTGCATAAGTGTCCTTTCGACGCGGTCATGGGCTTGGGCTGGTTAAAGGCTCATTGTCAAGGACCCCGTGGTGCGTGATGCAAAGCGGAACAAGCGTACCGTTCTATTGGACGAGAGGTGCAAGTCCCCAGTGACTCTTTTGAGTGCAAACAAATTCTGCAAATCAGTGCGCAGGCGCAAGGAAGCTGAGCATGTGCATGTAGCTCTTGTAAAGCCTCTCCATGTGCCTTCTACTTTTGCTGCATTTTCTACTTCGGAAAGTAATTCTACTTCTACTATCTCTACTTCTATTCCATCTACTTCTACTGCAAAGAATCAGTCTACTTCTGATCCAAGTACCTCAAGTTCGGTTGTAATTGCTGTAAATTCTCAATCTGATTTTCTCTCTCCTCATGAGGATGATCCTCCACCGGAAGTCCCAACGAACATTGGCCGTCTATTATATCGATTTCCTGAAGTTTTGGCTGAACCTCGTGGAGTTTCTGAGCGTCCGATCAAACATAAGATCGAGATTTTAGAAGGGAGTGTTCCTCCAAAGGGTTGCGTTTACCGCATGGGACAAGGTGAGTTGGAGGAGTTGACGATATGATTGATCGTGGATGGATTAGGCCTTGTGAGTCTGAGTTTTGTGCACCTGTCCTGATTGTGCCGAACAAACTCCGAATGTGTATTGACTATCGTGGCCTAAACGTATCACTTGAAAAAACGTTTATCCCTTGCCTCGCATAGACGATCTGCTAGATGCTGTAGGTGGGTGCAAGGTCTTCTCCAAGATCGACCTCAAGTCTGGCTACCACCAGATTGAAGTCAATCCGAGCGACCAGCACAAAGTTGCATTCAAAACACGCGATGGGCTGTACGAATTCATCGTTATGCCCTTCGGTGTTACGAATGCACCAGCCACGTTTCAGTGCCTCATGGACAAGGTTGTCCGCCATCAGCTCAACAGGTTTGTTGTCGTTTACCTTGAGGACATTGTGATTTTCAGCAAGTCCATGGAAGAGCACGTCAAGCACCTTGAGGAGGTTTTGCAAGTCCTCAAGGAGGCACAACTGCACCTCAACTTAGTAATCTGAGTTTGGAAGCGACAGCGTCATCTATCTTGGGCACCGGTTGTCTGCAAAAGGCCTTGAACCGGAGGCAACCAAGGTTGAGGTCATACGAAAGTGGCCTCAACCAGCGAACGCACGCTAACTGCATTCTTTTCTTGGTTTGGCCTCGTACTACCGGAAGATTGTGCCCAAATTTTTTATCATTGCTCACCCACTCTCAAGACTAACAAGCAAAAATGTTGCCTATGCGTGGTGTGAGAAATGTGAGGCTGCGTTCCACGCCTTGAAATATGTTTTGGTAAGTCATCCTGTGCTCCGCATTGCGGATCCCAACCTCACGTTCGTGGTCACTACTGACGCGAGCCAATATGGGATTGGTGCAGTGCTGCAACAAGATGATGGTGATGGCCTGCATCCGCTCGAACATTACAGCAAATGCATGCCCAGCCACAAGGTAGCTACCTCCACGTATATGCGTGAGCTCTATGCCTTGCGAGAAGCGCTCACACATTGGAAGCACTACCTCATGGGTCGTCACTTCAAGGTCTACTCATATCATCAGACCTTGCAGTGGATTAAAATGCAAACTGATCTCTCTCTGACACTGACCCGCTGGCTGCATGACATTGATGTTTACAATTTTGAACCGAAGCATAAGAAAGGCTGTTATAATCGTGTTGCTGATGCTTTGTCGCGTCATCCTGAGTTTTTGACTTGCCTTGTGAGCTCATATGACTTCCGAAGGAAACTGAAGGAGTATCTGGTCGAACACACTGCCAAGGATCCAGACCACAGTCCCATCCTTGAGCAGCTCAAGGATGACCCTAGCAATCAGCCTGATTTTCACGAGTGCGAGGGTCTTGTATTCCGCCCGTATGGGAAGTTAGATCGTTTGTGTGTACCCAACCATGCGCCTCTCCGGACTCATTTATTGGATTTGGCACATGGTCGGAGTGGACACTTCAGCTTTGAGAGGACTTATGGAAGTCTTTTGCAGCAGTGTGATTGGTCGAGACTCATTTATTGCTGAATGTCAAGTCTGTCAAAGGACCAAGGTCCATAGGCATAAACCTTATGGCCTGTTGAAACCCCTCCCCATTCCTGATGGACCCGGTGAGTCGATTTCCATCGACTTCACGGACATGGGAAAGGTGAATGAAGGGGGAAATTCACAAGTCATGGTCATCGTGGATCGTTTTTCCAAATTTCTGAATTTGATTCTTTTCCCTCCCCATGCCTCAACTGAGTTTGTGATCGAAGAATTTCATCAGCAGTACATTCTGCAGTTTGGCCACCCGAAAACTATTGTGAGTGATCGGGACACCAGATTCATTAGTAACGATCGGAAGGACTTCACTTCTTAGATCTACGACATTAAACTCAACAAGACTTCTGATTGACACCTCGAAGCCAATGGATTGGCAGAGGAAATCAACCAGACTGTCATTCAACTACTTCGCGCGATAATTATTCCAGATCAGAACACGTGGGACAAGGAGTTACACAAAGTGTAGGGGTTGTACAACAACTCCATTCACTCTGCAACTGGCATGACACCGAATCAGCTGCAATACGGATGGCAGCTGCGCAATCCTCTCTCCTATCTGTTCCCCGAACGGTCACCTGGTCTGACGCCCGGCATGCCTGGCTACAATGCCAAGTATGCACGCTTGCTCAAAGTTGTTGTCGCGGCAATGAACAAGTGTCAGCATGTCATGATTAAACATGCTAACAAGTCGCGCAAAGAAGGGAACTTCGTAGTAGGAAGTTATGTCTGGGCCAAAATGTCTGAGTTTTATGACGAAGAGGGCGTATCACTAAAGCTTCTTCCATTGTACTATGGCCCTTGGCAGGTTCTAAAGATGGTTGGGGATGATTTTGGTCCTTCGTATGTGATTGACGTGACTCCTCATCTGCGCACATATCCGGTCTTTCACGCGTCCAAACTGTTTCCACACATCGATGATGAGACAATTCCCTTCCGAGATCCTATGATACCTCGTCCTGTCAACGACGACTATGAGACAGACAAAATTGTTGAACGAGTTTTTTTGGATCGACCGAAAAGAGCTGCTAAAGAATGCTCCCCGTGTTGTTAACGCTTATGAACGACAAATCGCTGATGGACAGACTAAGTTTTCTGCAAAACTCACTCCTCACGGTTATACTAAATCTCTCTTTCTGATCTACGTCTATGACGCATTTTGTGGCAACTCTGAATGAGTTACTCGCTCAAAGGGACCTCGCCCTTGAGAGGGGGGTAGTGTAAAGACCCGCCAAAACACAGATGGAGAACACTGCTGATTTCAGGGATTTGCTGCTGGAATGAATGCCTTGCTGAGATTCGCATTCTGCTGTGGTTTCCAAGTCTGTGTGTGTGTGCGTGCCTGCTGGTTTGCGTGCCTATCTGAGTGCTTGTTGGTTGAGTGTGTGTGTGACCTGCAACGGTACTTGTTGGTTGAAAGGCCCCGCAGGGCCGGTACTTACCTGTGGCCGTGACTTTGAGGGTTGCAGTGGGGAAAACACTCAAGTAGCAGGGGAAGGGCCACGACACTTAGAGCAACGGAGAAAAACATTTAAGTAGCAGGTAGGCCGGTACCACTCGAGTAGTGGTAGAAGTGTCAGGTACTGGAGGCCAAGCAAAAGAAGACAAAAAGTTGGCATTTTTAGAGGCCCAGAAGCGGTAGGTTAGAGGTAGGCCGGTACCGGTCCAAGTAGCCTGAGTCTAGGGCCTGTCCGGACGATAGCAGAGCCTGCAATGATGTTTCCCTCCGAAAGGGAGGAGGTACCAGTTGCTGGGAGGCCAGTCACCGCCCAAGAGGCCAGTAGGCCACTATAGCTTCAGGAGGAGCAAGCAGCTCCTCCTCATTTGTGGTATGCAGAGATTGGCGACATACTGCTGGAGCCAAGGGCTGGACTTGGGCAGCGCTGCATGGAGGTGACGAGCAGCTGGGCGCTCAGCCTGGCTATGGCGAGCAGCCCAGCCTGAGGAGGAGGAAGAAGGGGGCGAAGGAGGAGAGTGGCGAGGTACCTACCTGGCTATGGTGGACACCATCTTCATCACCTTGTTGGGCGCTGCATCTGGAAGGCCCCAGTTGGGGTAGTGCCGCACCAAGGAAGCTCGAGGCAGAGTCAGGCATGGCGGCTTAGTCAGCAGCGGCATAGCTGCTTTGGGTTGTCCTTTGGACAGGAGTGCAGCGACATAGCTGCTTTGCGTTGTCCTTTGCACAGGAGGGCAGGGCCCTCAGTCTGTCTCTTATACACATCTAGATGTGTATAAGAGACAGGTGAAGGAGGAGGAGGAGGGTGGAGAGAGAAGGGGGATTTGTCATTGGTCTTGCTGGTGTACTTCTTCTTCTTCTTCTTCTTCTTCTTCTTCTTCTTCTTCTTCTTCTTTCTCTCTTCTTTGGTCTCTATCTCTTTGCAAGTGCTTTCATTTCTTTCGCAATTGGGTGGCATTGTCTTTCATTGTGAATTTGCACTTTGGGAATGACCAGGATCGTAACAGCACACGATTGGGTGGTATTGTCTTTTCTGTGAGTTGTGGTGGTGGGGGCAGGCATGGTACACACCACCTCTGCACCCTCCCCAACAGTGGCTGCATGGTTTAATTGCAGCCCCGCACACCCAATTTTCCCAGCATCCGGCACTTGTTGGGTCACACACGTTGGCCAGGGCCCTCTGTGATTTTTCCCCACCCCAAGTGTGTCTGCCTTTTGCTGTGCACTTCCTTCTTTTTTTTATATATATATCGTCACAAACAGAACTGCCCGGTAAACAGTAGGCAGAGAGAGAGAAGAAGACAACAAACGAGGGTATATATTTATTATACTAATCTTCTCTGCATCATTCCAATTCTAACGGATGTCCCGAAGGACACTGTGCACTTCATTCTCTTTCGTCTCCTTGAGCTTTTTTCGTTAGCTGTGGTGGTTGGGGCTGGCTCGGTAGTAGAGTCAGTACACACCACCTCTGCACCCAATTTCCCCAACATCCTGCACTTGTTGGGTCACACATATTGGCCAGGGCCCTCTCTGATTTTTCCCCACCCCAAGTTTCCCCACAATCGCCACACGTGGTCAACGGGGACCCCCAGTTTCAGCTCCTGACTAACAGGTCCACAACTGAAATTAGGGTTTTGGGGGTCAAATTTTATGTTTTTGTTTTTCTTTTTTATGTTTGCCTGTTTTTGTTTTGGTTCAAGGTTGTTGTGTACCAAATTTGGTCTCATTTGGAGCGTTGGAATTTCCTCTGCTAAGATTTCTGAAATTTCTCAAGATTTCTGAAACTGAATGTTGGCGAAATTTGCATGAAAGTGCACTTTTGCCTTGCCGTTTTGTAGGGGTTTTTTTTTTCGGTTTTTTTTTTTTGGGGGGGGGGGGAGTTAGTAATTATGGTATCTACTCTATGACTTGGTGGCAAACGCCACACCACAATTCTCCTCGTGCATGACTTGTAGATTGCCGCCCCTCTGTTTTCCTTAGCCAGTCATTCTGATTTCCACTGCAGTCGTCCACCACCACCCCAATTTTCCTACCGCACTCGTGCAATGCCACCCTGATTTTCCCCCACTCCAATTTTCCTTGCAAGCGCCGCCACCCGAACTCTTCCCCACCTCAATTTTCCTCGCCTGGTACTGCCACTCCAATTCTCCCCAACACCAGCCCAGCCGTGACCTTGGCGCCAATGGCTGGACCTCCCGGGCTGAATTTCCCAAAATGCGGGGTGCCGCGTGCCGGCCATCACCCGGACTTTTCCCCACACCCACGCTCCTTCCAGGCCAAATTTGCAAAAACTGGGGAACTGCGTGCCGGCCTGGCAAAACTTGTAGGCAATCCACATACCGTCACAGCATCACCTGGCATAGAGCATTCTGCTGCCAGACGGAAACACATCCACCCGCCGTAAGCAAATCTTGCCTCATAATGAGCAAAACGCACCTGATGAGAACATCTCGCAGGTGATGAGCTGCACCCCCCCTTCCCCTCCCCCCCCCCCTTCCCCCCCCTTCCCGGCCTGGCAAAACTTGTAGGCAATCCACATACCGTCACAGCATC
>BFEA01000758.1:446808-463813 GCA_003427395.1 Chara braunii | reverse complement strand
ACACACACACACACACACACACACATACGCACACACACACACACGCACACACACACACACACACACACGGAGACATACACACTCTCTCCCGCATAATTCCAAGACCACAGAAACGAAAGCAACAGACATGAATAACAAACTCACTGTCAGTCATCACGGCGCCATCGTTTGAAAGCCTTGATGCTGCACAGTTTAAGTCTCAACGTCTAACATTCACGATGCAGAGATGGTGTGTCCTGGGTGGGAGTGTGTCTGTGTGTGTGCGTGTGTGCGTGTGTGTGGGTGAGTGCGTTCTGTATGAATGAGTTTGTGAGAGTTGTTATGTTCGCTATACAGAACTCACAAAATGACTCAGCCAGACTCTTTCGTCCAACTTCCACCGACTCATCAGGAGGTTGAACCCTGACAGGTCGCGCAAGACGAACTGTACTGAAGGCCAAGGACTCACCACGTGTGCGTGTGTGTGTGTGCGTGCGTGTGTGTGGGGTGCGAGTGTGTGCGCGTGCATGCGTGTGTGCATGCATGTGTACGAGTGTCTGTGTCTGTGTGTGCGCATGCGCGTGTCCAACGTAGAGTGAAGTCGTAGTCAAAAGCAGTGTAGAAGTCAGTCGAAATCGAGTGTTGTAGCCTAGGGTATGAAAGGTCGAAGTCTACTGGCGAGCAGGCGTGGTGTGGAGACGTTTTTTCCCGCGCCGGCTCCCAAAATCGAAAAAAGTTTGTTACGTGAGGCCGCTCGGCACTGGCCTGGTAACGTTGAACAGTACAAGTGCTAGTGCATGGGCCCAAAACCTTGTGTGGTTCCGGCTCCAGTGCGCGCACCCGGTACCAATCGTGGTGCCCGCACAGGCATGCGGGGCCGGTACTGGCCCTGGCGCCGTGCCAGACGGTTCAACTTCTAAGAAAAAACGATCAGCAGACAATCGGGACCGTCGCACAGCAAAAAATCGGAGGGCCCCGATTGTCCACTTGTCATAGGCAGGAACTGAGCGATAGTTCTATATGAAAAAGAAAATAAAAAGAGATTAAAGTAAGCCATCCCCCATTTAAGCCCGCTTAAATGTTGAACCCCATTTATAACCCCCTTCCTCCCCTTTTCCCCTAACAGATAGCAGCAAAAAGCGAAAAAGAGCACCGATTTGGGTTTTAGCTTGGTGAGCGCATAAAAGCCTCACCGCAAGGGGGGGGGGGAATTCTCAGACCTTTTACACGCCCAGGTGACCTGGGTGCCGCGATCATCCTTATTGCCAAAATGAAAGAATGGAACCCACAACTGCCACGAGAAAACAAGGTTTTTTTTTTTTTTTTGGCCAAACAACGGCTCGGGCTGCTATTGGGGATGATATAAGCATCCCTCAATAGCAACCAAACATGGAATTTGATATGCAAATTTTACAAACATGGTATTTCATATATAATCAAATTTAATAAATTTACAAAAAGAAACGGGGAAACCTGGACCCCATGAGCAGTCTCTCTTAAACAACCACTACCTTTCAGGCTGGAAGGCGAAGTTGTAAATATAACCTATACCGCATTCAGGAGGCCGGCAGAAGCCAGGCGCCACCGGATCAAAATGGCTGATGGCGCCAACAAAAACAAAACAAAAAAAGGTCGCGCTAGCGCTTCAGCAAAACCTTGGCGCACAGTTGTCCACCACCTTGGCCGAAAGAGGCTCGGAGGTATTGGTGGCTTAGCAATCCATAATTTCCATACTTGCGCCGGATCCCGTGTGTGCCACTCGTGCACATGAGGCACACTGCGCATTGCGCACGTGGCGCGCGCACCCAGTGCGCCGCATGGGCAAATTCAGGGTCAGCCAAAAAAAAAAAAAGTTGGGGAGGGGGTGAATCAAAGTTCCCACGCCCAGCCAAAATTAGGACATTGCCCGCACAAATTTTTTCAGGGCCGCGCGGCCCCAAAAACTGTGTTTTGTCATGTTTGTTGTACACAACTCTATGCTATGTTCTTTGTTTCTGAGTCCTTTCAGCGGTCCAATACGCTCATGATGAGGACGCGTCTGTGGAGCCGTTGCTTTTCTCTCATCACTTCCAGATATAGAAAACGGCAAAACTGACAGTCGTGTTTCCTTGGTGCTTTTGCTATTTAAAAAAAAAAAAGAGAGAGAGAATGTCCGTGACAAGTTGAAACTTGAAAACCAACAACGTAGAAACATACAGTCGCTATACACACGCACAATCGACAAAAAATATGGGGATGTATCTTTCCATGTTCTAGCGAAAGATTCATTCTAATTTTGCACAAATTGGAAAGTAGACGAGTGAGGCCACATTACAACTTACCTGCCGCCAGAATCCGTAGGGCCTCTCTCAACTACACATGTCCATTGTAGTGTCTCTGTCACATGAGGACTGCAAGTAAGCTTCAAGTCCAGCGGTAGTTTGGTGCAATGCAAGGGCCTCGCTCCACTAATGCACAAAAGACAAAAAATATGGCGGTGTATCTTTCCATGTTCTAGCGGAAGATTCATTCTCATTTTGCACATTTGGAGAGTGGAGCAAGGCCCCAAGCTACCGTTGTATGGCCCTCGCTCCACCACTCTCCAAATGTGCAAAATGAGAATGAATCTTCCGCTAGAACATGGGAAGATTGCCCGCCATATTTTTGTCTTTTGTGCATGTGGAGAGCAGTGGAGTGAGGCCCTATCAGTAAACAGGCTGTAACCGTTTTCCAATAAGACTGTTTTAATAAGGAAAAAAAAAAGGGAAAAGCAACTGGCCAATCAGGCTGAACAAAACGCCCTCCGTCAAGGTCCGTTGATACAGGCGTTTTGTTAGGTCCGATAGTGTCAGGAGAATGGCGTCGTGGCACACCAGACAAACACCTGTATCAACGGCACACACACATACACAAAACGAAAAAAAAAAAAATCCGCAGGTGCGCGGGCATGGGTACCACTCGGCCGTACTCCAGCGCACTGCCCATGCACGCTCAGTGCGCGTGGCGCGCACATGCGCACACATCACCCGTGAGCGCGTGGCACACGGCGCACCGCACCGCTTACGTGTGCTGCAAGTATGATAATTTCTGAATTAGCTCGAAAATCGAGCGTTCCCCACAAATATCCAAAAAATGACCTCCCATTGCCTTGTTTGAACATATTTCCAAGAATTCCTAGTGCGAGGAATGAGCCTCGCGGAGCCCTTATCAGACATACAAGGGTTCTGGGCTGTGGCCCCCAGCAAGCCTCATGCCCTCCCTAAGTGAAGGCGGGCCTGAATATCCACGTGAGGCCTGTTCTCGACAATTTTTTCATATGTGGGAACTCAGACAGTTGTAGCACGACAGTTGGTTACAGCGCAACGTGAGCCTCCAGGATCTTTCTAGAAGCGAAGGGCTGCACTGTACAGTTCAGCCCAGGGCCCAGGCGGTTGCGCCCTGGGCACACGCTGTGTGAGGCCGCCACATCACGGACTGATTACTGGCCAATGAGCATGTCGTTACACATGTGCCGCGAGCCAATGAGAATGCTGCAAACACTTGGAGGTTGGGTGTCTGCTTGGACATGCCTAACTGCACGAGGCCCAGTCCAGTTTCGGGAACTGGGCCTGGGCGCAGACACTTGGGGCCCAACTGAAGCTACTGGGGCCCCCAACTAGCCTGCCCAGGACAGCCAGCAGTGACGCACTTTCCATAAAGGAAAGTGTTACCCACCGAGAGGGGCAGTCTGGCCTTGGCAGGCAATGCGGACACGCTGCTGCGTTGCTGCGCGCCGCGGGTCGGGTGCACACACGAGCGCTGAGGTGAGAGCAGCGCTGCAAGGCAGCGAACGCACAGCAGCCATAGCCAGGCTGCAGGGGCGCAATGCAGGTGATGGGGATGGTGGTGTTCGAGTAGGAGGCGCATGAGGAGGTGATCAAGGGGTGATGAGGGGAAGAGAGATAACGTACCTGGTGTATGCTGGTGATTGGCATTGTCGTTGATGTCATGTACATTGGTCTTCGAATTCGGTGTAATCCAGTCACTTGAATGTAGATACGCTAGATAGGCTGAGTAGAGTAGGCTTGGCGCTCAACGCCAGTCAGTAGGAGCGACAATGGTTACAGTGTTGATGTGACCACGAGTGTCGGCATTGGCACTTGAGTTCTTTGTATTGCTCTTACATGGATGGAATCTTGGTGCATTGCCCTTTCTTCTTGGTACATGATTATCTGGACTCCTTCGTGATTTTGCAACTTGCGTTTTCTATCTCTCTCGCTCATATTCCTTACACTAGGAACACGCCCATAGAAAATAATGAAACCACAACGGCCTGAAAGGGTTTCACCCAGTTCGCGTGACAATCGCATATTCCAGGGCTCGATCCCTACACCTATCCCGTACCCTTGTACAGTAGCCTACGCCCCTGTGTGCCTTGGACTCGCCACCTATCCCCCAAAACGACGTTTGTGTGTTGTGTGCTTGGTTGGGTCGTGTGGACTTGGAACCGTAGGTCTTTGTTTTAACAGTCCTAGGGTCAGTCCTATAGGTTAGCCCTAAGTGTAGTGAAGGGTCAGTCAACTTAGCCTAGCAACACGCACATATAAAATAATGGAACCCACAATGGCCTGAAAGGGTTTCACCCAGTTCGCGTTGTCGAGCGCAGCGGGTCCAGCACCGCACAAAGCGGGGCGGGACCCTCCCGACCGCGTCACGCATGAGTCGGTCTATTCCTCGTCGCGATACTTATGGAGCTTCCGCAAGCCGCTCCGGCCGAGTGCACCAGCCATACCTCTCACGAGCCCCTACGACAGGATAGGGCCTACGCGAGGCACGACTTACCTCCACCTTACGGGAGCTGTCACCTCCCTTCGGTGGGCGTATCCCCGTCGAGCTACCAGTCCACAGTACGAAAATTAAACAGCTGCAATCGCAGAGGTGGACCAGCCCAGGGCGTTTCTCGTTCGTTGTAGCATAGGGGGTACGCACGGTTTTTCGCCTCTATCGGACCCACACACGAACCGACGCGTTGGGGGGCTAAGGTCCCGACTGCAACTCCTCATCGGTCGCCTAGGACGCATCCCACACACCACGCGTACACCACTTTAAGAACATAAAAATTAAAACACACACACATGCATACATATACAAAACAACACGGACCGAACAAAGCGACACACTCCTAGTCCCCTCAGTAGCCACCTCATAACTTTCCAATGCAGCAATCGGATATGCGACTTGCGCGAGACTTAGTAGCCATCCCATAACTTTCCGATGCGGCAATCGGATAGGCGACTTGCGCGAGACTTAGTATAAAACCGCGCGGACGCAGGGCCTTCCCATATCGACTAGCAATGTATGAATATGCAAGCAGTCGCAATGATGGCGTACTATGTAGTGCCCATAAGCAAGCGGTCCCTCGAGGGTTCGAGTACCGGTTATGACACTCAAGTGTCGAACTCGAAGTATCGTGAAGGTTAACCCCTTCACGATATTGCACGACTGAAGGAACAGTCGTGCGGCCTTCGCGGCACCTCTAGCCTTTAGGCTGAGCGTCTCGGTGGGCAGGGCAAATAGGCTTTGCACGGGGGGTGATTCCTTCTATGCGGAGTCTAGGACCTGGGATGTCCTGGACAAGGACCTCGAATCCAGGCCTAGGACTAACGTCCGACTAAGAAATCTCTTTAAGAAGCATGCAACAATAAAGGGGGTTTCCCTTCCTTTCCCAATCTCAACCCCACTTAAACCCTTAAGCGTGGACCCCTCAGGCCATGCGAATACCCAAACATAGGTATGTGCGTATATACATATAGTGGGGAATAAGTATGTGACGATCACTTCTTACAACCACAGTGAGACTCCTCGCAACCATATATATGTATGTGCTCGCAGACAGTCAAATCCAAAGTCCGCACCACATAACATACCTGCAATCACATCAAAGAGTCAACCAAAATTCCACACACTACATGAAGTCAACTTCAACCATCCTCTATACTCATACCCCTCGCTTTAGCCATGCAAGCCCCAGCCTTTATCCAACCTTCCATAATTAAATGCTCAGTCCCTTTGTTAAATGGCCATTCAATAAAAGTCCAGGTGAAAACCTTAATAAAACAATAAAAACCATCAGGGCTAAAGCCTTTCTAGGTTGAGTATTGAGGATGGATTGGAGTTGAGTCGTAAACCGACGAATCGGCAACCGACCTGTTATCAGTGATAACTAAAGATGATCCTTATGGGATCAAGCTGAATCTATTCCAGATCCTGAATCAAACGATTAAGAGTACCTGTAACACAGGACAACCCAATACCCAAGCTAAATTCATAAGTGCATGGAGAATAAAAGTTTCATAGCACATTCTCTACCTCTAAACCAATACCCAACGCAAGGTAGACCTATAACAACATCTCCCCTACTCAGGGTGGATCGCCAGAATCGCCACCTGTCAAAATATAATCTAACTTCTTTAAACTAAGAAAATTTCGGTGATGCGTCCCATAGGAAAAGTGCCTTCTCAGAATTTATATTAATTCAAATATAAAAACAAAACAATCTCTAATTCTGGAAAGTCGTAAATTAGTAAAAATTTGGCCAGCACTCCCTTTACAAAAGAAGACTTTCCAGATTCTTACTAAGTCAGATATGAACCCAGAGCAAAACCTGAGTTTAACTAAGACAGGATTTAACTAACTCCTTAGATTTGTAAAAATTTCGGTAGCACTCCCTTTAGAAAAGTGTTAATCCAGATTTATACAAAGCTAAGTTCAGAATCTAAAGCGACTTCGACTTCTTAAGGTCCAATTTTGTCTAAGTCCCTGAATTAGTAAAACTTTTGAAAGCACTCCCTTTAGAAAATGAGGTTTTCCATATTTTTACTAAGCCATATATAAAAGTCAGACAAGTTGAACTTTCAAAAGACAAAATCTGACTAACTCCTTGGTTTTGTAGAAACTTCGGCAGCGCTTCCCATAGAGAAAGTGGCTTACCAAGATTTATACAAGACCAAGTATAATAAATGATCCAAAAAAATGCAGAAATCGACCCAAGTAAAAATAAAACTTAGTTTCACTAACTCCTATGGCTCTAGCATGTGGCGAGCATCTAAAGCAACTACCTGTCAACTGAAAATCAGACCAAGTAGTAATCTCACTCAGTCACATGCAAGGCTAAACCACAAAGGTAAGTACTCTTACCAGCCCAAAGTCAACTTATCAAACAATAATTCATAGTCTTTCAATGATTTATCCCTTTATACCCAGCTTACATAAGGCATAAAGCTAGACCACCCAAACTTGTGGAACATGCCTCTACACAAACACGGGGCACAACAACTTTTTTCTTGCTTAGGCACATGACTAAACCATCCTAGTTGCCCTGAACTGTTTAAATATCCAAGTTTTATATAATTATGTACCCTTAGTCTTTTATATAATTATGTACCCTTAGTCTTTTAAGGTAGCATATGACTGAACCGATCATCTTTAGCTCGAGGTTCAGCCTGCCCCTTCTTACCACAAGTTTATTCTTAGTTAATACTCTCTTCAGTTTGTGATAAGCTATAGTCAGACCACCCAAACTTATGGAACCCTGTATAACTAGCCTGTTCATAGATAGGATAGTAATAAAATATAACCAAGTTATAACCTTCTAGTTCCAACATGTGCGTGGCATTGGACCAAGACCACCCAAACTTATGGAACATGTCTGGTCCTCTGCCTGATTCGTTTCCTTAAATAAAACAGGAAGGGGTTGAGCCACCCAAACTTATGGAACATGCTCAGACCCCCTCGTTCAAAATCAAAAGAAACCGATAAAAGCCCAAAATAAAAAAGGCAACCAAGCTACCCAAACTTATGGAACATGCTTGGTCCCTGAAAAGTCAATCACAGTCAGCCCTCGCAAGTCAGAGCAACCGGACTACCCAAACTAATGGAACATGTCTGGTTCTCCAAGCAACTCAAAAATAAACATAGCACTGGGCCTCCCCGAACTTATGGAGCCTTGCCCAGCCCTTGATTGACCCAGTCAAGCACAAGCAGTACAACCTTCCTCCCATCCTTCCCCCGTATGCAACCCCTTTCCACGATCTGCTTTCAGTCAGGCAACAAAACTGAAACTGAAGTTACGCATGCATTCCTTTACTTAAGTTTGGCTTGTGTCCTGAAAGTCAAACTGAAAATCAAAGTAGGGGTGCATGCAATATACTCGGTCAAACATAGCAAGAGATACAGATAGGGGTTATAATTGGGTTTATAAAAGGGAATGAAAGGTTACCTCTCACTTCCCCGCCTCCAAAACTCCTCCTGCGTTCCGGCAGAGCTCCCGCAATCGGTGGGTTGACTCCCCGCAGAGTCTTGTTGCGGTCCTACGGGTTGCAACCCCGCCTGCCGCCTTCCTCTCGGAACAGGATTAAACTTAGAGTAAGAAGGGCAGAATAGGGGTTTGAGACTCTCGAGATACAAAAGGAGAACAACTCAACTCCCAAGAGAGGGCCTTGAAACCTTCACTCGCTTGAGGGCCCCACAATGGCAACCAAAACGTGTAGCAGCTCGGTCATAACTGAAGTCAAACTGCCGAAGTCAACCCTCTGACGACCTCCCAGTTCACAGCAATAACCCCCTTTGCAAGCCTGACTACTCTTCTAAGTCTCAACGCCTCTCCTCAAAACAGTTGTCGCTGTACTGCACCCTCAAGATCAGGAAGGAGTTCTCAATCTGCCAGCCCTTGCAATAGCACCACGATACGCAGCAACTACTCTAGACCGAAGGAAGTGATAAGTCAGCAATACACAATTTGTCGCACGGATACAACATTTGCAGCCTTGTCTTTCAGTTGCTGCTCATTCACACACGCCGAAGACACAGTCCGCAGTTACCGTGCCCCGACATACATTGTGAATCCCGTTTTCATGGTGACGACAAACTGGCAAGTCTCTGCAGCAGCAATCATGTCCCGAAATGTAAGGTCCCGACGAAATCCGCCAGCTCGCGTCTCTCCACCAGCTGCCTCACATAATAGGACGGACAACGCACTCGTCAACAACCCAATTTGCACTACACAGCTAGCCTGTTGTAGCCTTGTTTAGCAACAACCGCGTCTGCCTCCTCCTCGCTGTTAGACCCTAGGATCAACGTGCTCCTGATGTCTGTGTGCAGGTAAGCTTAGTTAAGTCTCTTCCCCTCCAGTCCATCATCTCTACTTTCTTCATCCGTCCTTCGTTCACAGTTCTCCTTCCTCATTTCATTCGTTTTCTCACCTCTTCAACTGTAGTCAGGCTTACAACTGACCGAAGTCACAGTACATCCGGGTGTGACTGACGCGTAGATATGGATAAAGAGAACGTAAAAGGGAACCAAGAAAGTGCTTCTGAACCATCCGACGACCACCAGGATAACGATCACGAGCACATGCAACATGATGGCAATCACGGAGGCTTAACAACAGGGGATCGAGCTGACGTCCAATGAGACAGCCGCATCCTGCAGTCACTGGGTCATGCCGTGATAGCCACTTTTCGTACTGCGCTAGTCACACCGCTCAGCTCCCGCAGCTTGGATTTTAGTTCATCCGGCATCACCCGTCTTCTTGTTAGCTTCGTCGTCACCTTCGATAGGATGAGCAAAAATCATAGTGAATCTCCTACTGGAAGGCAGCTAGATGCACTTCTTAGGATGAGCATGGCGAATTAGGTAAGTCCCCAACCCCGCTGCTCGCCTCACGCAACTCTCATCGTTAGGCTGAGTAAAGTTGAATGAATCTTCCGCTCAAAACGCGAACGGATGCATTCCTACTGTCAAGTCGCCTTTCCCGCTTCTCGTTTCCTCTCTCTCTCTCTCTCACACACACACACACACACACACACACACACACACGCACACACATCCAAGACGCACCACTTCACCTCCTCGCGATCTGTACCGTCGTAGCTCGCTGGTCTATTGTGCCGCCATTCTTTCCTCCATGCCTGAAGTCATCGAACTTCGCGCAGCCCCTACCTGTCGTACCACCCCAGCCAAATGTCCACCTCAGATTTTAACTCCACAGATCAACTCACAGGGTCCAAGAACCCCAGAATCATGTCTTGGTTTGCTGATCTCATTGAGAATCGGGCGAGCTATTGTCTACTCACCCTTGTACTCACACTTCCCCGACACTCTCCGCGACACTTTTCTTTACTAACTCACTTTCTACTGTTTTTGTATTGAAACTAACACTACTACTAAACTCGCCTCACCTTAAAATCCTTGTTAAACTCTAACTTCGAAATCGAGGTCGCCAGTCCCGAAAATACTAGGAACGACTCTCTTTTCGCCCGTTTTCATTAAACAACGAATGCGCGATCATCTTCCTTCCCTTCGCCATATCCATACTCGTGACATCACCGCGCACCCGTTTCCCTATCTGGCTCTAATCATACTCACTTTCCTCCTAATTCGATAGCATATTTGGGGTCGCCTACCCCGAAAACCCCTATTTAGCACTTTTCCCCGCCTGATTTTGTCATGAATCGGGTGGGGTAGGCGTTTTCCCTCTTCCCCATGCCCTCTCCTTCATCGCTCAGTCCTTTCTCTTCGTCCTTGAACGCCCCTGGCGCAAAATCACGCCCACATTCAGTTTCTGTTTCCTAGTCTCCTCTCCCCCGAATAATGCAACTCCCCGCCCCCGACTCTTCATCCTCTCCCTTACGCCCGTCGCCCCTCTCACAACCAGGGTGTGCCTGTGCCATAGCGCAACGGCCTCCCTCACTGCTCCGACTAACTTCGAGGGAAAATTCCCGGACGGACCAACTACAATACGGTTCGGTTTAGTCTTTCGCCCCTATGCCCAAGTCCGTCGAGTGATTTGTTCGACAACTATCAGCGCGCCCCTCGACAGGGAGCCCGCCCCCCTGTTCACTCTGCTCAAGCATCGCCGACCAGTTTTCGGGTCCCCAACGGGCGACCCACACACAAAAACGTCATGGAGCTGGGGTCGAGGGCCTGCTGCAGGCTCATAGCAAGGTTCAAGACAAAACGAGACCTAATGCAGATCCCTGCGGTAGTAACAAATATTCAAATGAGAACTTTGAAAACCGAAGTGGAGGAGGGGTTCCCCGCGATCCGCAGCTTGCCGCGGCGTCGCTGCGGTCCCTCAACAGCGCCCCGGACCGCTTTCAAGCCACTGCGTCCGAGCACGATCCATTATCTTACAGACCCCGTCGACATACCCACACTCAACCTTTCACGGCAGATCACGGTGTCGGGACCGGTGGGCCCCGAATAACATCCCGACACTCGAGAGCCTGTATATAGCCAAATTGTGCACGACAGAGAAATCTGGAGTAAGAAGACAAGAGAGAGAGAAAATACAAAGGACTAGGACGAGACCGCCAGGAGGAGTGACACCCTGGGCTGAGAACCGCAGGCGGAAAAAACCGGCGACAACAAGCAAGCAAGCGCCAAGACATGGGCGCATAGGAACATAGTGTGAGGCCAGGAGGGCCATTGGAATTCAGCATGACTAAGGCCAAAGGGCCATTAACTTTGCAAATGCGGCTCGGCAAGCGAGAAGAGAATAGGGAGCCGAGAGGTGGACGGCCCCGGTGGCCGTGGGACGCTAGAAAATAAGGGCCCAACGTGGGGGCCGCCTACGAGAACCTCGGATTAGAGGCCCCGCGGCCGGAGAAATTGGCACATGCAACGCTCGAGAAAGGCAAAGGAAAGGGGTCGCCATTGGGCGGTAGGCGTCAAAAGAACATGGGACACCTTGAGGAAAGGCACCAGGGACCACGTGGGACCAAGTAAAAATAATGGTATTTGGGACAAAATATGTCGAGGGCCACGACGGGATAAAGTGTCGGGGACCACCGGCGGGACAAAGTGTCGAGGACCACCGGCATGACGAAGCGGCGGGGACCACCGACGGGACAAGTGGCGGGACACGTGAAGGTCCCAAGAGAAACGGCGGAGCGGCATGAGGAGAAAACAATTAAAACAAGATGCACCGTCAAGATTGAGATCTTGACGGCCAAAAATATTAGCACAACTAGTGCAAGCACTAGTGGTAGCAAACGGGAAGGCCAAAAGAAAAAGAAAAAGCAACAAATCATGAAGTGGGAGGCATGGGAGCAATCCGAAAAATCTCGGATCAGCCTCCCTAAAAAAGAATGGAGTCAAAAAAGACTCCATGTGAAAAATAGGTCTCTGGGAGAAAATCGGAGTGGGAAGGGCTACTGTGGGAGAGAAATACAGGTAAAAGGAAGCTCCCACGGGCATGAGGAAGCCATTATTGCAGTCCGAGATGTAACAGACTGCACCATGGGCATAGGGAGGGCCAAAACTAAGAGGAAGGGCCTTGAAAAGGGCCTTAATGGCCACTTGACACTTGACATGCTAGAAAAAGAAAGAAAAGAAAAGAAAAATGTGGGAGAATAAGACAAAGAGTGAGAGGGAGTGAGTGAGTTGGTCGTCAGTAGGGACTGCCAAAGTAGGGACTGGCAGGTCCCTACTGTCCAAGAAAGAAGGAAAAAGAAAAGAAAAGAAAAGAGAAAAAAGCCTTAACGGTAAAAAACGACCACTTGGGAAGATACATTCGTGACCAGATACATTCTGGAATATGGCGGTTGCAAAGGATCTTGATTTTCTCTTGATTTTGCAGAGAAAATCAAGAAAAATCAAGGCCCCATGCAGTCCAAATACGCCGGATTACATCGGGGTGGAGAAACACATGTTTTAGGTGCATCCGGAGCCAAAATTGAGCCCGGATACATTTGGAAGTTGGCCGTTTTTTTCTTTCTTTCAGTTGACGGCTAACTGTGGGGCAATGGGGCTCCCCATGCCCCATTGCAGTCCGAGTTACAATGGACTGCATGGGGAAGGGAAAGAACATGTTTTAGGTGCATCCGGGGCCAATATTTAGCCCGGATGCACTTGAAAATTGAGCGTTTCATTTTCTTTCAGTTTGGGGCAAGTTGTGGGGCTGTGGGACTAGGAAAATGACCATAATTGCAGTCCGAGAAATATCGGACTGCATAAGGATGCCTAGGCTAAGAGCAAATGGGCCATGGCAAGCCCAAAAGGCCAGAAAATAGTGATTTCGGCATGGGGCGAATAAAGACGGTAAACGACAACCGTGAGATGAGATCTCGCGACCAAGAATAATCGGCACACGTGGGGCACCTAAGGAAGGAGTATTGGAACCACCAAGGGCAAGGAGGTCCCAAAATAAAAATGGGACATAATCCAGAACGTTACCGGGGACTAAGTGGGCTCAAATAAAAATAGTCGAAAAAATGGGATACACGCCGGCGGGACTACCGGCGGGACAAAAAAATGTAATTAGTACGGGAAGAGTGGCGGGGACTTGAGTTGTCCCAAGGTAACCGTGAGCCAACATGAGGGATGGCCGCACAAAGCAAACGGCACCGTCAAGATCAAGATCTAGACGGTGGAGAATATTAGCACCACTAGTGCAAGCACTAGTGGGATCAAGAGGGAGGACCGTGAGAAAAAAAAAAGCAAAATAATGGTGTTGGCAGGGCTGTCCAGCAGTCCGAGATATCTCGGACTAGCTAAGCATAAGAAAATATAGCCTCAATGGGCTCAACGTGGGAAAAAGGTTGTCCAAAGAAAATCGGAGCAAAGGGGGCTCAAAATGGGGACTAACGGAGGCAAAATGGAACCCCCTATGAGCATGGGGGTGTTATTATTGTAGTTCGAGATTTGACGACCAACTGTTGAGTCTGAATCTGACCATGGATGAGGATCCATGGCCTAGAAAAGGACTCAACAGCTATTTGACACTTGTCACATCAAAAATAAAAGAAAATAAAAGAAAAATGAGAAAAAATGGAGAGAGAGTGAGACAAAAGGGGAGAAAAGAGTGTAGGAGAATGTACCGGCCTATTGGGATTTGCACGGTAGGGACTGGCAGGTCCCTACTGTGACCTCATCCCTCCAAAATTCAAGGAGGGCAATCCGGATTGCAGAGATATGGCCCTTCGGGGCAATATCTCCACAAAATCTGAATTAAAAAAAAAAAAGAGAGAAAATGCAAAAGGAAAATAACCGGTTTTCTTTTGGGCCATGGATCTGAGATTTAGATCCATGGAGGAGGGAATATGGCTGTTTTTTATGAGGCCTACCCAAACGGCCAACTCCGAATGAGTTGGCAGCCCAAAATGGAAAGAAACAAAAGAGAGAAAAAAACAAAATTGTGCATTTGGCCCAAAAGGAGGACCAGATGCACCAAAAATTGAAAAGGAGAGCTTAGGGGCTCAAATTTGAAGCAAGGACTACTTGGGGGTGGCACGGAATATTGTTGGCCTTGGATCTCAGCCAGATCTAAGGCTGAAACTGCACCGACACATGGGAAAATACCTCTGCCTACCAAAAATGGGGTAGAAACTAAAAAAATCGAGAAAAAGGCTCACTAGGCCTTTTTCTCTTAAGTATGGTTGCCCCTTGGGCATTAGGACCCAAGGGGGCAGCATTTGGAAATGAAAAAAGAGGCTTAAGGAGGCCAAGAGGCAATCCGAATTGGTACCAACCACTCGGACTGCATGAACTTGGCCAAAATGAGGCCTGGGTACCTCCGGAAGGGCCTAGTGGTCAAATTTTGCCTTGGGGGCACCTCGGTTCACCTCAAGGCACATGGGAAGGCCCAAAGGTTGGCCGAAGTGCTGGTTTCAGCCTACATAAGTTGAGGATTCAGCCCGCCACAGTCACATTTGCATGAGGAGTGCCCATGCTGCCCAAGTGAACTCATAGGAACACTTTTCTCACTTGGAGAGAGGAGAGGGGAACCCTTGCCAGTTTGGGAGATTAGAGGAGACTGTGAGCTAGGGGGAGAAGCTCAAGAGGTTAGTGGTAGTGAGGCTGGCCTATGGAGGTGATCCGCCACAGCCCCCAGGCTGTGAGGAAGAGAGAGAGGCTAGAGGGAGTCCCATTAGCCCTCCTAGAGGGGAGGACTTCATTGCCATAGTGGAAGAAGCTTGCCATAACTTTGGTGAGGTTGAGAGAGGAAGGAGAGAAGGGCTTGAGGAAGGAGAAAGCCATAGCCAGGGTGGTACTTGTGCAAGGAGGGAAGAAGCTTCATCAAGGTTGGTGCTCCATCTCCAAGACACCAAGGAGGTGATTGGAAAGCAGGAGGTTCTCCTTCTTCTTTTCCTCCTTTTTCTTCTCCTTCTTCTTCTCATTCCTCTTCTTCTTCATCTCCCCCCTCGCATCTCCCTTCTCCTAACCCTCCAATGGTCTCTCATCTACATCCCTTTTCTCTCTTCCTTCATTGTCTCTCTCTCCATAGCAACTGTCCTAAGCTTAGAGTAGATGGTAGGGAGCCTTCACACTAGTAATGATCTCCCCATCGGCTCATTCTTCACCTCCATGTGATTTCATGCATTTGAGTGAGTTACACTCACTCTTTTCTCACTCTTAGGAGCAAATCGCAACTCTTGTCTTTGCTTAAATCTAGTGTTTTGGTGATGATCACCTTTTGTTCAGTTCATTTCTTCACTCCCATGTGAAGCGTTACTTCCCCCATTGTGATTTTCATGCATTTGAGTGAGTTACACTCACTCTTTCCTCACTTTCTCTTCTTTTCTTCACTTAGGAGCAAATCGCAACTCTTGTCTTTGCCTAATCTAGTGTTTTGGTGATGATTACCTCTTGTTTAGTCCATTTCTTCACTCCCATGTGAAGCTCTACCTCCCCCCTTGTGATTTCATGCATAAGGGTGAGTTACACTCACTCTTTTTTCACTTTCTCTCTTCTTCTTCACTTAGGAGCAAATCGCAACTCTTGTCTATGCTTAGTCTAGTGTTTTGATGATGATTATCTCTTGTTTTGTCCTTTTCTTCACTCCCATATGAATCGCTACTTCCCCCCTTGAGATTTCATGCATTTGGGTGAGTTGCACTCACTCTTTTCTCACTTTCTCTCCACTTATTCACTTAGGAGCAAAGAGCAAATCGCAACTCTTGTCCATCCTTGTTCTAGTGTTTTGATGGTTCCTTTCACCTACGTTGCTCAATTCTTCATTGCATTCTTAGTTGCATTCATGAGCTTCAAGCATGTGTTTGAGCAAGTCTCACTCACATGCATGACTCAACTCTCACATAATGATGTTTCGTTGCATTTTTGGTTGCATTCATGCGTTCCAAGCATTTGTTTGAGTAAGTCTCAATCGCATGCATGACTCAACTCTCACATGATGGCATTCCGTTGCATTCTTGGTTGTATTCATGAGCTTCAAGCATGTGTTTAAGCAAGTCTCATTCACATGCATGGCTCAACTCTCACATAATGATGTTCCGTTGCATTCTTGGTTGCATTCATGAGCTTCAAGCATGTGTTTAAGCAAGTCTTTCTCACATGCATGACTCAACTCTCACATGATGGCATTCCGTTTCATTCTTGGTTGTATTCATGAGCTTCAAGCATGTGTTTGAGCAAGTCTCACTCACATACATGACTCAACTCTCACAAGATGATGTTTCATTGCAATCTTGGTTGCCCTCATGGGCTTCAAGCATGCATTTGAGCAAGTCTCACTCACATGCATGACCCATCTCTCACATGACAGTGCTCCGTTTCACACTTGGATGTTCTACTACTCATGTACATGTGCTTTCACTACCCACACTCTCATTTTGTTAAGTTCATGCCTTTGGTAGTGTTTCGGTTCTCACTTGGCTGGTCTACTACTCATGAACATGTGCTTTCACTACTCACACTCTCATTTTGTCAAGTTCATGCCTTTGGTAGTGTTCCGGTTCTCACTTGGCTGTTCTACTACTCATGTACATGTGCTTTCACTACTCACACTCTCATTTTGCCAAGTTCATGCCTTTGGTAGTGTTCTGGTTCTCACTTGGCTGTTCTACTACTCATGTACATGTGCTTTCACTAGTCACACTCTCATTTTGTCAAGTTCGTGCCTTTGGTAGCGTTCCGCTTCTCACTTGGCTGTTCTACTACTCATGTACATGTGCTTTCACTACTCACACTCTCATTTTGTCAAGTTCATGCCTTTGGTAATACTCCGTTTCACACTTGGCTGTTCTACTACTCATACACATGTGCTTTT
>BFEA01000758.1:420375-438812 GCA_003427395.1 Chara braunii | reverse complement strand
AGAGAGAGAGAGAGAGAGAGAGAGAGAGAGAGAGAGAGAGAGAGAGAGAGAGAGAGTCAATCAATCAAATCAATCAATCAATCAATCAATCAATCAACCAAACCATTCAAGATCCTATCGAATAGATAGGATCTTGAATGGTTTGGTTGATTGATTGATTGATTGATTTGATTGTTACGATCCTGGTCATTTCCCAAGTGCAAATTCACAATGAAAGAAAATGCCACCCAATTGCGAAAGAAATGAAAGCACTTGCAAAGAGATAAAGACCAGAGGAGAGAGAAAGAAGAAGAAGAAGAAGAAGAAGAAGAAGAAGAAGAAGATATGCACCAGCAAGACCAATGACAATTTCCCCCTTCTCTCTCCACCTTCCTCCTCCTCCTTCACTTCGCCAATCTTGTTCTTCTCTCAATAATAATAATAACAATGAATGGATGAACCAGAATCAATATCCGAAGTTCCATCTTACTGCTGACTCAACTCAACAACAACAACAACATCAACAACAACGTCCACCATAGCTATGGCTTCCCTCCTTCAGCCTCCTCTCTCATGCATAGGCCATGCATAGGATATGGCGGACTAATGAGGGCCTTGCCCTGATGTCCAAAGGACAACCCAAAGCAGCTATGGTGCTGCGCTGATGTCCAAAGGACAACCGAAAGCAGCTATGCCGCTGCTGACTAGTCCGCCATGCCTGACTCTGCCTCGAGCTTCCTTGGTGCAGCACTACCCCAACTGGGGCCTTCCAGATGCAGCGCCCAACAAGGTGATGAAGATGGTGTCTACCATAGCCAGGTAAGTGCCTCGCCACTCTTCTCCTTCGCCCCCTTCTTCCTCCTCCTCAAGCTGGACTGCTCGCCATAGCCAGGCTGAGCTCAAGCTGCTCTTCACCTCCAAGCAGCGCTGTACTAGTCCAGCGCTGTGCTCCAGCAGCATGTCGCCAATCCTTGCACACCGCAAATGAGGAGGAGCTGCTACTTGCTCCTCCGAAAGATATAGCGGCCAACTGGCCTCCTGGGCAGTGACTTCCTAGGCCGAGCGGCCTCCCAGCAACCTGTACCTCCTCCGTTTCGGAGGGAAACATCATTGCAGGCTCTGCTAACCTCCGGACAGGCCCTAGACCCGGGCTACTTGGACTGAACCGGCCTACCTCTAACCTACTGCTACTGGGCCTCTAAAAATGCCAACTTTTTGTCTTCTTCTGCTCGGCCTCCAGTACCCGACACTTCTACCACTACTTCAGTGGTACCGGCCTACCTGCTACTTGAGTGTTTTTTCCCCTCTGCTCTAAGTGCCGCGGGCCTACCCCCCCTACTCGAGTGTTTTCCCCCCTACAACCCTTCAAAGTCACGGCCACAGGTAAGTACCGGCCCTGCGGGGCCTTGCAACCAACAAGTACCCTTGCGAGTCACACACACACACTCAACCGACAAGCACTCAGACAGGCATGCAAGCCAGCAGTCACGCACACAGACACAGACATGGAAATCACAGCAGAATGCGGGAATTTCAGCAAGGCATTCATTCCAGCGGCAAATCCCAGAAATCAGCAGTGTCCTCAGTCTGTGTTTTTGGCGGGTCATTACATGATTGATTGATTGATTGATTGATTGTGTGTGTGTGTGTGTGTGTGTGTGTGTGTGTGTGTGTGTGTGATTAATTGATGATTGGTTTGGATGATTGATTGATTGATTGATTGAATTTTTTATTTTTTTTTTTAATTTTTTTTTCTACCTATCAAAATTAACCCCCCAAAATTTTCAAAATTTTTAACTTTTTTTATGCAGGCCGCTAGCAGCCGACGTGCGCCGCCCGCGCGCACGTGCTGATTTCCCGCGCGCGCCCCCACTGGGCCGTGGTGCGGCCGCATGACCTCGGCCGCGGGCCTGCGGTCTAGGCCGCGCGGCCCAGGGTGCCACGTAGCCTCTGTGGACATAATGTTTCCCTGGAATCCATATGACTAGGGTTCCAAGATTTCGCCTAGAGATGATGCTCCGTTTGACAAATTAGATGCACGCCGCAATAAGTAGGATAGAGAAATTTTGTATTTGCGCAATAGAAGGTGTCAAGATGGCGGGCCCCAAGGAGGAGGAATCGTGCCCACGCCGTGAACGGCTCAAAATCCATTTTCCAGAGCCCTACAATGGGAAGAAGGGGGAAAACTTTGATAACTAAGAAGCTAATGTTAAGTCCTACATGCATTTGCAGGACGTAGCTCTCGAGGACCATGTCTTGATAGCCTTTCAGGCTTTGAGAGACAAAGCGACCATCGCTCATACACGCCGCCCACTGCGATAACGACATGCTCTAATACTCCGTCGTCACTCACCTTAGTAATTTTCTCGCTGCAATACGAGAATGATTCACGGATCTCACTAGTGGAATAAGGGCGTTTGATAAACTCCCGATGGTTCGTAAGCGGCAATGGAAGAGTATACATGCCCTGAAAGCCGCTATGGACGAGCTTATCGTCATGCCCAGACATAGAGTTACCGAGGCGCAGCTCGTCCAACTCTTCTACTGCACGCTGCCCGAGCAATTGCAAGGGCATTTCTTTGAGAAGAAGCAACAGTCAGGAATGACTTATGATCTCCTTAGTAGGGAAGTTGCTTTCGCCGCCCAAGCTGAAAGCCAGTTACCACTTTCTGGCATAAGGATCTAGCAAAGGGCAAAAAAAGTGGAAAGGACGCACCATCTCAGGCCAAGTCTAGGCCAAGGACAGTCTAATTCTCACCATGGAAGAACGTGGTGCAGAAGAGATCCCCTACAATGACATAGAGTGGAGGTTAGAGGGAGAAGACAATACCACAGGGAAGGGGGGTTCTTACGTTGTTGTGGCGGGTGGAGGGAGGCTGCAATGACGAGGACGAGGACGAGGCCGAGGCAGGAATGGCCAGGCCTCAGGTGGTTGAGGACAAGGCGACCAGGGGGTGGGTGTTACATGCAGCGCGTGCACACACGGGCCATTTTGCAGGCCCGACGACCATTTTGCAGGCCCGACGGCCATTTTGCAGGCCCGACTGGGTTCAGGCCAAAACCCTGGATTTTAGGCCGAAAGCCTGAAATTCAGGGCTTATAGGCCCCATTTTGGTTCAGGCCGAAAGCCTGACTTTAAGGGCCTACAGCCCCTACGACGGTTCAGACTAAAAATGGTAATAGCATTTTTAGCCTGAACCCAAGGGCCATATTCGGTCGTTCATCAGAACGACCGGCCCTGAAACTCAGGCACCGAACCAGGGTTTTGGGGAACAGCCTATCTTTAGACTGTTCCCACGCCAGCCTCGAGCAGGCTGCTGCACGCCAGCCCCTGGCACACTTCGGCATTGGCAAGAGCTGCGTCCTCGGCCTGCTCGCCCTCCTGCAGTCAGGAGGCAGGCCGAGGAAGTACTTAGGGACTTCCCAGCCACTTCACGGGTAGGCAGTTCGGCAGATGTAGTCTTCAGGATTCAGGAGCAGCACTCTGGAGGGAGCGCTGTGTTGTAGTAGAGTAGCGTTAGCTAGTAGTCTCCAGCGCTGGGCGCAGTAGGTAGCTGTAGTCTTCGGCGCTGGGCGCCATAGCTAGGTAGTGGTAGAGATGATGGGCGGAGGCCAGGGATCACTTACCTGCAGCGCCGTTGCTCCAGCTCCGTCTTCGAGGTACCTGCAGCACAGCGCCAACACCACAGGTTAATACCTGGTTCGTAACAGTGGGAGAGAGAGAGTTCTCTTCTTCCTCTTCTCAGTCCCCCATCTTCTTCTTACCCTCTCAACTTCTAACTTCCCTGCAGTTGCAGACTACGAGAGAAGAGATACCGGGTTTGGTGACATATGATCCAGACTCGACTTTTTGGGGATTCAGACATGGCAACGAGGGACTATTTGGGATTGGTGACCAAGACTTGGTGTTAACGACATTCCCATCCTTCTCCCTCCTTTTCGTCTGATCCTAATCTCTTCGTCTGTGTATGTCTGGACCTGGCGCTTACTTCGTGTGTTACAGCGCCAGGCTCCTTCACACTGAGTGATGGATACAATGCATGTTTAGTCTGAGTTCAAACATTGATTGGGCTAGTTAGAGGTACTCTAGCATTTCTGTTTCGTTACTCTGAACTACGTGAATGAGGTCAGTCCTGTCAGGTCAGTCTTTGTATCAAAGTCTTCCTTGCGCTCTTCAACATCTTTATGAATGAATGAGAATGTACATTGCTTGTCGAGATTCTACTCGTACCGCATTGTCGATTCAGTCCTTTTCATCACATTGCAGATTCTCGGTTTATTACGTACATTGCATATCTGTGCATGTAACAGTTGGTATCGCAGCTTTTGCACGTGAATCAGGACGATCTGATCTGACACGTGTGCGGGGATCAAAAAGCTAGTTAGTCTTTTCTGTTTGATTAGGACATACTAGTTAGAACCCAAAATCACGATCTTGACCTGACTACCAAAAAAAAAAAATCGATTGTTTTTTTCTTTTCTCGGATTTTCTTTTCTCGCTATTCTGCTGTGGAAAATCGCTATATCGCAACATCTAAAAATTCCTATTTTCGTTTTTCTTTCTGAAAATTCAAAATTTCGTTGTTAAAAAAAATCCGGAATATATTTCTTTTTGAAAGTTTCGATTTTCTGTTGCATTCCCGTTACTTAGAACTTCGGAATATCTTCTTTTCTGAAACTTGTTTTTCAGAAAACGGTACGGAAAATACCTCCTGCACGTATTATTTTTTTTTTAAGCTGCGAATATTCCCATCGGAATAAATCCGAACACTAGTCATTTCTGTTCGGACTTTTTTTGCACTTCTTGGATTCTGTCAGTGGTTCTATAAATCGGTTACAATTCAAAATCGAAAACTTTTGCTTTCAGTGATCATTTCGAACTTCAAGGGAGGTTGGGAGACCTACAGAACTTGCAAAAATCGGGATTTTTTTTTTTTTTCTCGAAATTTTTTTTTGCAAAGTTCAAACTTTTCTATTTTGATTAGTGGCTCCTTATCTAAGAGTGAGTTGGGCGATTATCCCACCCACCCCTCCCCACCTATGTTGTTGCCATCTCTCGCCTTGCCGTTCCTGGTTGTCTCCGGGTACCCCTTGTGACGGCATTGGTAAGTTGCCATGTCAGCAGGCCACATCAGCAGACCACGTCAGCAGGACACGTCACCAAGCTAGGTAAGTACGTCAGCAGACCACGTCAGCAGGACTCGTTAGCAGGACACGTCAGCATTGCCACGTCAGCAGCAAGGGATACCACATCAGCAGGCACCGGTCTGGTCTATGATGTTGCGTTCACAGACAGCAGTCATGGACCAGAAGGCTTGGGGAACAGACGAGGCCTATCAGGCCCGCATGTTAGCCTGGAGTACCGAGACAAAGAAGCGGGCAGATGACGCTGCCGCAGCAGCCAAGAAAAGGGCAGAGGATGCCGAGCAGGCACGTCTGCTGGCCGTGCAACAACAGCGCCAGCACGACGAGGCAGCAGCAAGGGCTGCCGATGAAGAAAGAACACAGCGTCGTGAGAAGATATTCACCGGAGAGCGGGCGTTACTTACCATGGCAGCAGAATGGCAAAGCGAGGCCGAGAACAGCCAGTTGGAGGACAGCGCAAACAAGATAGCGCTCCTCCTCTCGCATCTCACGGATCTCCTGGCAACCTGCATTACACAGCAGGCGAAGATCCTTGGTCTCGACAACTCAGTAGCTCATCTCCAAGACTGCCTTCAGCGGGTGGAGCAGCGACCAGTCGCCGCCGACGACGCAGGCTCTTCCAATACTGCCGACCGCCTCACCGCATTGGAGATGCACGTCGGCTCCCTCCAGGACGGCGCACAGTTACAGCAGACCGCGACGCAACAGTTACAGCAGCGGATCTGCACTACCACCACCACCTCGAGTCCGGAGCCGCGCGAGACAGCTCCTAAGTTCGATGGGCAGGAGATCTTCCACGACTCAATCAAGACAGATCCAATTCCATGGTTTCGCAAGTTCGAGCTCACGCTGCAGCTCCACAACGTCAAGGAACACAAGCATCACACCTATTTATACTCTCGCTCAGGGGGCGCGTGTCAGGCTTGGTTGGACAACCTGTTGTCCAAGTACGGAGTGGTAGCTAACGACTTGCACACCAAGATCACCTGGGATGATCTGAAGGCGGCGTGGCACAAGCAGTTCCAAGTGGAGCCGCCAGAGATCAAAGCCATGGACAAGCTCATGGTCTTCGAGCAAGGCACGCTGCCGAGTACGGACTGGATCGCCGAGTACCAACGCTTGACGTCAGTCCCAGACATCCAGATGGGTTTCAAGGCCATCCGCCACTACTTCATCTCAAGGTCATGTCCGACATTGAGCAATGCCCTGACGCATGTCGAGGACACCTTGGCGACGACGGCGGAATTATTTGACAAGGCTGCGCAGATCATCGTTACGAACAAGGAGGCCAAGAACCTCCGTTCATCTGCGTCAGGCTCGAGCAGGGACCAGCATCGGCCAAGAGTGGCCGTGGTCGCAGCGGCAGCGCCGTTAGACCAAACCAGCGAGGCTGCGTCTGCCAGTGAAGGAGACAKATTCGCAGCCGCCCGGGAAGGTGGCCGCGCCGGCAGAGGCCGAGGGCGCGGCAAGCCGAAGACACACACCGTTTCTAGGCCCGGGCCCGGTGCAGCAGCTCAGACAGGCCCATGGACCCCGTACGGCATCTCCGAGTCCGCATACAAGGCGCGCGAGAGATTCCACTATTGCCTTTGTGCAACAACGATCTTCATCAAACGCAGGTTTGCCCATTGAAAGGCAAGGGCAGACAGGGAAACTGAGCACCGCCGAGAGTGACGCGACAACACTCTCGACGCCTTCGGAACTCGTTTTTTCGCGAGTGACCAGCCTTCATTCCGAGGCGCACGGGGAAGTCGACAGTCCTCCGCTTCTATTTTCTTTTGAGGACTATGCTGCCTGGCTCGTTCCAACGCTGGGTACTCAAACTCAAGGACAAGGAGTGTGTGCGGTTTCTTCTCCGTCCGGCAACAGCGACATATCGTCTTCAAGTGGTTCGTCACGGGATTCGGCGCGCGAGTTCAATATAGAGGCATTGGACCCGCTCACGTCTGAGGACTTTGCATGGCTTCCTCTTCCGACCACAGGCTTTTTGCCGAGACCGCAATGCGCAGCACTTAGCGCTCATCTCCACACTTACCTTTCCTTCTATGCACCACCAACTTCGCCGACGGATGACGAAGTCGCGGTGGGGGACATCCTGGCGTACGTTACCAAGGTGACCCGCGAGTTTTGCACGCAGCGGTACGATAACAACAATGCACTGCTCATGTATGTCCGCATCCAGGTTGGGCAAGCGTCCTGCAGCGCTTTGCTGGATAGCGGCGCGACTCGCAACTTCATGAGCCAGTCTTTTATGCAAAGAGCTGGCCTTGGCGCACAAGTTCGGAGAAAGGCAAACTCGACGGCGATCAAGTTGGCGGATGGAAAGACGCAGCAACTACTCGACCGTTACATCGAGGCCGTACCGGTCTACTTCGCACCTCATGCATGCGAACCGGTGACATTCGATATTCTCGACACGGACTTCGACATCATTATGGGAATGCCTTGGCTTGCAAGTGCGGATCACACGGTCAACTTCCATCGGCGGACTCTTAGCGTTCGCAACGCCTTCGGCGTGGAAGTGGCGTGTACTATTCCTCTATCGCACTCTTCAATCAGGTGCCAAGTGGTGACGACCAAATCATTCCGGGCGACTTGTGCTTACGAGCAGCCCGAGGAAATCGACCTATGTTTCCTACGGACCGTCGCGGTAGCCGACTCTTCACCCACGGACTTGTCTTCGGACCCCCGTGTGGTACGGTTGCTGGGCAAGTTCGCCGACATCTTCGAGTCACCTACCGGTGTGGTGCCGGGTCGGCCGATCTCTCACGAGATCATTCTTGAGGCCGGTGCCATGCCGCCGAAAGGTTGCATCTATCGGATGAGCGAGGAGGAGCTTGAGGTACTCCACGCACAACTCGACGATTTGTTGGCCAAGGGCTGGATCCGCCCGAGTAGCTCCCCATATGGAGCACCAGTTCTCTTCGTCAGGAAGAAGAACAANAACTCGACGATTTGTTGGCCAAGGGCTGGATCCGCCCGAGTAGCTCCCCATATGGAGCACCAGTTCTCTTCGTCAGGAAGAAGAACAAGGATCTACGATTGTGCATCGACTACCGCAAGCTCAACGCGCAAACCGTCAAGAATGTGGGGCCTCTTCCTCGCATCGACGATCTTCTCGAGCGGCTGGGCGGTGCGAAGTATTTTTCCAAGTTGGATTTGAAATCAGGATACCATCAAATCTCGATTCAGCCGAACGACCGCTACAAAACCGCATTCAAAACGCGGTACGGGCATTTTGAGTGGGTGGTCATGCCTTTTGGCCTCACCAACGCCCCGACGACGTTCCAGGCAGCGATGACCAATGAGTTTCGTGCAATGTTGGACTGGTTCGTGCTGGTCTACTTAGACGATATTCTCGTCTACAGCTGGACATTGGAGGATCATCTTGGACATCTTCGACGAGTGTTGGAGACGCTCCGCCGTGCCTAGTAAAAGGCCAACCGCGACAAGTGTGAATTTGTCCGGCAAGAGCTGGAATACTTGGGCCATTTCGTCACACCGGAGGGCATCAGTCCGCTATCAGATAAGATTCAGGCCGTCCAAGAGTGGCCGGAGCCTCGGAACGTCACGGATGTCCGCTCGTTCCTCGGTCTTACCGGCTACTATCAGCGTTTCATCAAAGGCTACTCCAAGATCGCGGCCCACTTGAACAAGCTTCAGTGCGAGGATCGACCGTTTGACTTCGGAGAGGAGGCGCGAGGATCATTCTTCGCTCTCAAAGCCGGGCTATTGTCTGTGGAGGTCTTGCGAATCTACAACCCGCTCGCGCCTACGCGTGTCACTACGGATGCGTCAGGCTATGGCATTGGTGCAGCCCTCGAGCAACATGATGGTGTGGACTGGCACCCGGTCGAGTACTTTAGCAAGAAAGTGCCCCTCGTGCATTCCATTGACGATGCACGCAAGAAGGAGCTCATCATTCGTCCACGCGCTCAAGCGGTGGCGGCACTTCCTCCTTGGTCGAAGCCAATTTCGATGGGTAACGGACAACAATCCGTTGGTCTTCTACAAGACCCAAGACACCGTCAACAGCACCATCGTTCGATGGATGACTTTCATCGACCAATTCGACTTCTTTCCCGATCACATTCCCGATAAGTCGAACCGTTTTGCGGATGCTCTCTCACGGCGTCCGGATCATTGTACCGCAGTCTACTCGACGTTCGAGACTGACGACGACCTGCGGAACAGCTTCATCCGCGGCTACCAAGCCGACCCTGATTTTCCCGACAAGTACGCAAATTGCTCCTCTCCTAATCCGGCTCCTTCTCACTACCGGATCCAAGAGGGGTACTTGCTTGTCCACACGCGGGGGAAGGACCTTTGCGTACCGAGTGATCCTCACTTGCGTACACTGCTTCTTGGCGAGTTCCACGACGCTCCCACCACTGGACATTTTGGAGTCAATCGCACAATTGGCCGACTTCACCAGCGATTTTGGTGGCCCGGCCTTCTCGGCGACGTCACGCGCTATTGCGAGTCATGCGAGGTTTGCCAACGCTGCAAATCCCGCAACCATCGTCCATACGGCGAGTTACGACCATTGCCTGTCCCGTTGAGACGAAGGGAAGCGATTGCGATGAACATCACCGGCCCGTTCCCCAAGCACAAGACCGGAGTGGATGGGATTCTCACGGTGGTCGACCGACTCACCAAGTTCGCCATGTTTTTGCCTTGTCGCTATCATCCCAAGGCACCGGAGTTGGCCGAGGTTCTTTACGCCGATTGGATTCGCACCAAGGGTTACCCCAAGGAGATCGTCTGCGACCNCGATTGGATTCGCACCAAGGGTTACCCCAAGGAGATCGTCTGCGACCTCGACACTCGGTTCATGTCCGATTTTTGGTTGGCGCTCATCAAGCGATGGGGCTCATCTCTCAAGCCCAGTTCAGCTCGCCACCCTCAGACCAATGGCCAAACGGAGAGGGCGCATCAGACCGCACAGGTTCTCCTTCGCACTCTCATCCGCCCTGACCAGAAAGACTGGGTTGAGCGACTGCCGGACGTTGAGTTGGCCTACAACTCTTCCATCCACCCGGCTATTGGGATATCGCCCTTCGAGTTCGAGCACGGCTCGCCGGTCACGTCACCGTTGGACACGATTACTCCACGCACGGCCGAGAGCGACGACCATCTTCTTTTCTTGCGTCGGATGCAAGAGCATCTTGTCAAGGCACGCGACCAGATGGCTAAGACGCAACAGCGCATGCGCCAACAGGCAAATCGCCAGCGTCTTCCTTGTCCATTCTGCGTCGGAGACCTTGTCTGGGTTTCAGCAGCGGAATTCAGCCTTGAACAGGACATCTCTCGCAAGCTCCTTCCGAAATGGATGGGGCCTTGGCCGATCATCGAGCCCGCTGGAGACACACCTGAGGGACCTTCCTTCACGATTCAGGTGCCTAGCCACTTGCCCGTCTACCCAGTCTTTCATTGTTCCAAATTGGCTCTGTACACGCCTGCGGAACATGATGATTTTCCCGGGAGATGTATGCAGGATCCACCTTCTATGGATGGTTTTCAGGAGGTCGGCGACATCATCTCCCAGCGACGCTACGGCAACAAGCCAACTGAGTATCTGGTGCATTTTGCTTACTGCACTCATCGAGCTGATCGTTGGTTGAACCGTGCGGAACTGCAAGCGACAGCTCTAGACGTTCTCGCACGCTACGAACGCAAGATGCAAGGCAAGCCGGATTCTTCAGCTCCACGCCGCGCCCGCGTCCAGGTTCCACCTTCAGACCGACGGCTTCGCCCTCGCCCCGGCTTGACTTCATAAGGAGGGGGGGGTGTTACATGCAGCGCGTGCACACACGGGCCATTTTGCAGGCTCGACGACCATTTTGCAGGCTTGACTGGATTTAGGCCAAAACCCTAGATTTCAGGCCGAAAGCCTGAAATTCAGGGCTTATAGGCCCCATTTCGGTTCAGGCCGAAAGCCTGACTTTAAGGGCCTACAGCCCCTGCGACGGTTCAGACTAAAAATGGTAATAACATTTTTAGCCTGAACCCAAGGGCCATATTCGGTCGTTCATCAGAACGACCGGCCCTGAAACTCAGGCACCAAACCAAGGTTTTGGGGAACAGCCTATCTTTAGACTGTTCCCACGCCAGCCTCGAGCAGGCTGCTGCACGCCATCCCCTGGCACACTTCGGCATTGGCAAGAGCTGCGTCCTCGGCCTGCTCGCCCTCCTGCAGTCAGGAGGCAGGCCGAGGAAGTACTTAGGGACTTCCCAGCCACTTCACGGGTAGGCAGTTCGGCAGATGTAGTCTTCAGGATTCAGGAGCAGCACTCTGGAGGGAGCGCTGTGTTGTAGTAGAGTAGCGTTAGCTAGTAGTCTCCAGCGCTGGGCGCAGTAGGTAGCTGTAGTCTTCGGCGCTGGGCGCCATAGCTAGGTAGTGGTAGAGATGATGGGCGGAGGCCAGGGATCACTTACCTGCAGCGCCGTTGCTCCAGCTCCGTCTTCGAGGTACCTGCAGCACAGCGCCAACACCACAGGTTAATACCTGGTTCGTAACAGTGGGAGAGAGAGAGTTCTCTTCTTCCTCTTCTCAGTCCCCCATCTTCTTCTTACCCTCTCAACTTCTAACTTCCCTGCAGTTGCAGACTACGAGAGAAGAGATACCGGGTTTGGTGACATATGATCCAGACTCGACTTTTTGGGGATTCAGACATGGCAACGAGGGACTATTTGGGATTGGTGACCAAGACTTGGTGTTAACGACATTCCCATCCTTCTCCCTCCTTTTCGTCTGATCCTAATCTCTTCGTCTGTGTATGTCTGGACCTGGCGCTTACTTCGTGTGTTACAGCGCCAGGCTCCTTCACACTGAGTGATGGATACAATGCATGTTTAGTCTGAGTTCAAACATTGATTGGGCTAGTTAGAGGTACTCTAGCATTTCTGTTTCGTTACTCTGAACTACGTGAATGAGGTTAGTCCTGTTAGGTCAGTCTTTGTATCAAAGTCTTCCCTGCGCTCTTCAGCATCTTTATGAATGAATGAGAATGTACATTGCTTGTCGAGATTCTACTCATACCCCATTGTCGATTCAGTCCTTTTCATCACATTGCAGATTCTCGGTTTATTACGTACATTGCATATCTGTGCATGTAACAGTGGGTGACAACAAGGACCGCCAAGCGGGAGGAAGGGGTCAAGGACCCCCGTTTAACCGCCCTAGTTCCGGTCGATGACCTCCCAGAAGGGGTGCGAGGCACCCGAGGCGGCCGGAAGGGTGGCCCTTGGAGAACCTGGGTGTAGACCAGAACGTCTGGCAGGACCACATAGACAAGTATCAATGCGTGTTTTGTGGTGGCCCCGGGCATATCATCAAATTCTGCCAAGTACAGAAATTGTGCTGCATCTGGGGCAGCAAAAGGCAACCGCCGGTAGGTGTAGCAACTGCCCCTACCTCAAGAGCACGTGGAGATGAGGGCGCGAGCAAGATAGAAACTCCCACTCCGCATGTCTCTATGGCAGAGGTTGCTGGCCGGCGCCTAGCTAGCTGCCCAAAGATTGCTTGTGTTAGAGGCTCTCTAGGCGCTTCCCTCACAAGCTTGGTTGAAGAATTGAAGGAGAGGAGGCAGGCCTGGGCCAAGATAAAGAAGGATTGAAAGGGGCAGCTCCTATTAGCAGACGTACATATTTTCAGAGCTATGGTAGGAGCCCTTATAGACAGTGGGGCCACCAAAAGTCACATCAGTCGCAAGGCGCTGGAGAAGTTGAGGCTAGGCCTCAAGGTCCAAAAGTTGGCATCCTCGCAGACAACGACACAATGCGGGTCGAGGAATACGTAGAGGGAGTCCAAGCGTACTGTCGCCTAGAGCAAGAAGGGAAGGTGGAGAAAGTTCTCCATTCCTTGACTCTACTCGTAGAAGATACTCTCGTTTGACATAGTACTTGCAAGTTGGAACAGATTGGGGAGAGGCAGTTGGGGCCACTTTGCACCTTCGAGAGCACAAGTGCAGGCTCCCTGGTCCGTCAGGTGGGGTCAAGAAAGCCCGCCTATTCCATACGTCAGGAGTCGATAACTCTCTGGCGCATTGCTGCCTCAACGCTCCCGCATTCGCCAGACTTATCAAAAAGGAGCAACTTGAGGAACAGGTGTTCGTAGCTTATGTTAAGCCAGTTTCCAATCAGCCAAAGTAGGAGAGAGAGATCCATCCCACTATCGTCACTTTGCTGAAAGAGTACAAAGATTTATAGGAGGCACCCTCAGGAGTAGTGCCAAGACCCATTCAACACCGCATATAGATAGAGCCTAGCAGTAGAACGCCTAAGGGAGCAGTGTACAAAATGTCTCCCAAGGAATTGGAGGAGCTACATAAGCAGTCAGACGAGCTCCTCGAAAAAGGGTGGATTAAACCTGTTATGTTTGTCCCCAAGAAAGAGGGAAAGCTAAGAATGTGTATAGACTACAGGAGTCTAAACGCAATAACCGTAAAAAATGCATAACTGTTTCCACCCACAGATGATCTTTTAGATCGGGTGCAAGGCTGCAAGTACTTCACAAAGATTGATTTGAAGTCAGGTTACCATCAAATAGAGGTACATCTTGATGATCAGTACACGACGGCGTTTCGTACCAGATCCGGGCATTATGAGTTCATAGTGATGCCCTTTGAACTAACCAACGCGCCAGCCACATTCCAGCGCTGTCTGAATGACTTGTTTAGGTCGTGGCTAGATAGGTTTGTTGTAGTTTACTTAGATGATACCTTAGTCTCTAGCAAGTCCCTCCAGGAACATGAGGGTCATTTGAGGTAGATCTTGGAGAAGCTGAATGAGCTAACTTCAAGATCAATGCGAAGAAGTGTGAGTGGGCCAAGACATAAGTCCTTTACTTGGGCCCCGTATTCGATGGAGACGACATTCCACCAGAGGACGGCAAGATAAAAGCGATTAAAGAATGGCCAACTCCTCACACTCTGACTGAGTTGCGATCGTTCTTAGGGCTGGCCAACTATTATAGGAAGTTCGTGAGGGACATCTCCACTATCACTGCTCCCCTTCACAGACTCCTGAAGAAGGAAGCAATTTCGAAGTGCGATCAAGATTGCACCTCAGCCTTAAGGAAACTGAAGAAGGCGTTGGTAGAGTACCTCGTCCTCAAAGTAGTCGATCCTTCATTGCCTTTTGTCGTCACTACAAACACAAGTCAGTATGGCATAGGTGTTGTATTACAACAAGTCGACGACAACAGCTATAGACCTATAGAGTTCATGTCATCTAGGTTGCCCTTAGAAAAACTAGCAGCCTCAACATTCCAAAGAAAACACTACGCTCTTAGGCAAGCCTTAGACCATTAGAGGCATTACCTTCTTGGGAGGCACTTCAAAGTCTACTCTGATCATGGAACTATGAGATGGCTGAAGAAGCAAGCCAAGATGATGCCCAAGTTGACTAGGTGGGAAGCCGAGATAGACGATTTTAACTTTAAGCTCATTAAAGTCAAGTACAGCGTGGTAGTCGACGCTTTGAGCAGAAAGGCAGATTATTTTGGAGCGATAGTGCACTATCTAGACATAGGGGTGGACCTGCAACAAAAGATAAAGCATGCATATGTTCAAGATCCGATCTATAGCGACCTACTCAAGAGTAAAAGAAACACCTGAGAGTGAGTCAAAGTATCGGACCACGAACGGGTTGCGCTTTGAGTAGACCAATGTCGTTGACAGACTATGGGTCCCCAACAATGAAGAAATTCGAAGTTTGATCCTAGGGGAATGCCATGATACAGAAGGCCACTTTGGCTGGCAAAAGACTTTAGCCAACCTCATGGTGCCGTATACATGCATAGAGTATATTCGCAGTTGTAAAGTTTGCCCGCACAACAAGACAATGACACGAGCACCTTAGGTCTCCTCAAACCCTTGCCTATCCCCGCAGGACCTGGAGAGTCCGTTTCCATTGATTTCATGGATATCGGAGTCAGGAGTAGGCATGGCGAAAGCCAAGTCATGATCATAGCAAACCGATTTAGCAAATATGCAGTTTTTGTGCCTTTGCTTGTTGAGGCACGAACCGAATTAGTAATAGAGAAGTTCTTCGACTTCTGGGTAAGTGAGCATGGCATATCATTGTCGATAGTTAGTGACCGGGACACGCGATTTACCAGCCAAAACTGGCAGGATCTCATGAAAGTCTATGGCTCTAAGCTGTTGATGTCGTTCGGTCGTCATCCAGAGACAAACGGCCAGACAGAGCAAATGAACAAGATCTTGCAACGGTTACTCAGAATGTATATCAGACCTGACCAAAAAAACAAGGACGAGATGCTTCCCAAGGTAGCTAGCGATGACAACAATAGTGTACACCTAGCTACATGTCGCACTCCTAATGAGTTGCACAAGTCCTTTAGACCACGTAGGTCATTTGAAGGACTGAACCGGAATCAGATTCAAAGGCTACCACCCGGTATAAGAGAATTTGCATTGCAGCAGAATAAGAAGGTCGCCACGTTGATCGAAAACCTTAGAAAGGCCCAGCATCGCATGATTGAGCAAGCGAACAAGCATCGCAGGTCCTTGCAGTTTGAGGTAGGCGATCTAGTCTGGATCAAGTCAAACTAATTCGCACTAGAGGAGAACATCTCGCAAAAGCTCTTGCCCACATACAGGAGGTCGTGGCCTGTTCTAGAAGTCAAAGGTGGAGAGGACGGACCATCCTATACAACGGAGATTCCACCACACCTCCATACGTATCCGGTCTTCCATGCGTCAAAGTTGTTGCCTTGTGTCACCAGCCAAAAGTTCCCATCGCTGAAATCGATGATTCCGGCTGATATGGATGGCGCGTATGACATAGACCGAATACTAGAAGAAGATGTGTTTAGAACTGGAGGTCGAGTCGTCCCCAGAAGCAATACAAAGTCAAGTTTGCTTACCATGGGCCTGATGACGACTGATGGTTCACAAGAACAAAACTCCTAGAAACCGCTCCCTACATAGTTCATGCCTATGAAAGAGGGAGGAAGGAAAAGGTCCTGCCTTGGATTACAAAGTTCGCAGAGGACCTCGAATTTAGGACGGCGGGAGTTTCACCCTGTTTGTACGACAATCGCAGATTCCAGGGCTCGATCCCTAGACCTGTCCCGAAGCCTTGTACAGTAGCCCTACGCCCCTGTGTGCCTTGAACCCGCGACTTGTCCCCAAAAACGTACGTCAGTATAAATACAGAAGCAGCACCAAGCCATTCATTCATTTGCCTGCGAGCCATGCGGAAGCGCTGCTTGTGTGACTTGTGCAGCGGAGGTCTGCAGGAGCCCGACGACGATGAGGGCTAGAGAGGAAGGCCGCGGCCATAGCTGCTAGAGGAGGAAGACGAATGCTGCCATAGCCGCCAGGTTGCTGACGTCAACAAATTGAGTGTAGAGTGTGGGTGTGTACGAGCATGGACATTCAGGGTAGTTCCTAGTACGTACGTGTATGAGTGAGAGTGTCTGATGGTCGATACAGTGTTCGGGTGGGAATTCAGACTAGCGCTCAGCGGCCATAGCAGCTAGATGTGACAAGTTGACTTAAACTGGGTTCCTGGCCAAAGGCCATATTTCTGAGTTTTCTGTATGGGCGCAGTGCGCCATCGCAAGGTTGTTGCTGATTCTGCGTTGACGAAGTTATTATGCCATCGGCACCAACCGGTATGCATGTTGCAAGTGAAATTGAGACAAGTCCAATTGCAGGCCATGCAAGAACATGGCGTATGATTTGCAAAATTTTCAGACTTGGCATTGCATCCTTGCAGACTGTGTAACCGACCGGGCCGCCTGGATCACCTTGGTTGACCAGGCAAGGGCCAGGAAAGGTCCCTACAAAAGAACAAAGGAAAAAAAACAACCAGAAAATCGGAAAAAGAAAGTAAAAAACTACGTTGTGCAGAACAATAAACTGGACAAAATTTGCCTCAGGTTCACATCGAAATTCTTTGCCAAATACAAAATAAAACAGTAGAAACAATCTAGCCTGGGGGGGTTCGCCTGGCAAACCCAGGCGATGCAAAAGCCCTGCAAAAATTTTATTATTTCGTTTTGGCGGTGGGGTCTTGCTGCGCTATCCTGTAGGAACCCGAATCTGAAATAAAAAAGCTGAGTTTTTTTTTTTTTTTTGGGGGGGGGGGGGGGGGGGGGGGGGGGGGGGGGGGGGGGGGGGGGGGGGGGGGGGGGGGGGGGGGGGGGGGAGAGCTTGGGATTACACAGGGGGTCTGACCAGGTGTGTAGCGACTGTCTCGCTGGTACGTCAGAGGTTTATCGCAGGTGTGCATGTCGAAGAAGAAGAAGAAGAAGAAGAAGAAGAAGAAGAAGAAGAAGAAGAAGAAGAAGAAGAAGAAGAAGAAGAAGAAGAAGAAGAAGAGAAACGGCAGTGGCAGATGATGGGCATGGGGTCACTACCACGGCGGGGGGGGCGGGGGCTATATCGACCTACGGATCCCTCTCTCTCTCTCTCTCTCTCTCTCTCTCTGCCAGCAGGGGAGGGGCACACACACAACGTGGCGGCGGAGTGGGTGTGGCTATGGCACGCACTGGGGTTCGGCGTAGTGGCGCGTCTATGTCGAGCTTGCCACTCGCGAATTCAGACAACTCGTGAATGGTAGCCCCCGTCAGCATTCGAAAGTTCGAATGCTGGCAGGGGCTGCCATTTGCACATGGTCTGAATTTGCGAATGGCACCCTCTGACCCCTGTATCGACAATTGATCCCAGGTGGCTATTATAATCGATCGCCCAAATAGCCGATCCAGGCTTGAATCTTTTTTTTGTCCTAAGTAGCATGGTAACCGCGGACCTGGACACCAGATACTCCCGGGCCAGTGTCTGGACCAGTGTCTGCACCAGTGTCTGGACCAGTGTCTGGACCGGTCCAGACTGTCCAGTGATCCGGACATCACCGGACCCAGAGTCCGGACCAGTGTCAGGGGGTACAGAATATAAGGACCCAAAAAATAAAAACGGGAGGGGGGGGAGCGAGGGGGGCGAGGCTGTTGGCAGCCGCTTACCTGCTTTGCACTTTGTAGTTCAGGCAGCAGAGCACCTGTCTTGCAACAAATCAACAAGCACATTCAACTAGCAGACATGCAGAGTTGCAAACAGTGCAAAGCAGGCACAAGACTAAAGAAACAGAAGAAGGAAAAAATGAAAAAAGTATGATTAACTTTGTAGTTTGAACTTCGAATTGAGTAATCTAAGTTCATAACTCCATATAATTTAAAAGTTTGAACTTTGCAGTTCAATTCAGAACGTCAGAGTCTTCAGACTGGCAGCATTGTCAGTGCTCTCTCTCTCTCTCTCTCTCTCTCTCTCTCTCTCTCTCTCTCT
>BFEA01000758.1:377250-412888 GCA_003427395.1 Chara braunii | reverse complement strand
GCCACATGCACCCAAGGACCACCATCCGCCCCATCCAGCATACAGCAGCGCAGCTCGGCTATGGCTGTCTGCTCCTTCCAGCTCGCCCATGAGCGTGTGAGCGCTGGCCAGCATTAGCGCAGCAGCACTTGCGCAGCATGCAGCCAGTGCCCGAATCCCGAATGCATGTGCAGGCCCTTTCCTAAATGGAAGTGGCCTGCCAACCTTGCGTGCAGCCTGGCTGCGCTGGGCCCCTGCCCAGAACCTTCTGGTAGGCCCAGAGAGGCTGAGCTCCAGGCCAAACGAATCAGGCCCAAGGCCTGTGACAGTTACCCGTGCCCAACTGCCCGCAGCCTGAGTTGGGTCCATGCTGCGTATCTCACCCAGGGCCTGACTCAGATGCATTTGATAAATGAGGCCAGGGCCTGGGCGCTTTCAACCAACTGGCGCTGCGCAACTGCCTGAATTTTCCCCCAGTTGCGAAGTAGTCCAAAATAGGCCTCTTGCCGTCTGTCGAGCCTGCCTTCACTTAGGGCGGCCGACACTGTTGCAAATAGGGGCCCAGTAGGGCTTATCGAGGCCTTGTGCCTCGCATTCCCTCCTCCATACTTCACTAGTCCTCTGAGAAGTTTAGTCAATCTGGCGCTTTCCTTTCTGCAGTAACTTCTCGTAGTGGGCGACAACCTGTGGAGCGGTCTGCATCAGTTCCTCCTGTGTAAACCATCTATCCTCCTTAGGATCAGTGTGATGTCTGAACCGAACGCGATACTGCAGCTTCGGTTTCCGAGGATGTCCCCTGCCGGTAGGTCTTGGAACTGGCATTTCTCTGTGATCCACGATGTCATCGATGTCGACTTCTCCGTCCATAGTTGGTGGCAGCATTGAATGACGAGAGGGAAACTGGTCAGTTTCCTTGAAAGGTGCGAGCTTGGAGGCGTGGAATACAAGGTAAGTGCGTAGGTGACCAGGGATGTGAACTACATATGACGGCCCATCTGGATTTTGCTTATAATAGTTATAGAACGTGGCTGCACACATGCATCCGTAGGACTCAATCAGACTACTAGCTTTGAACTTGCGTAATTGGGCGGTCCCCCCACCTGGCAAAGGGTGTTTGACCACTTTTCGATCCTAGTCAAACTGGGGCTGTGCAACGGAGAGGTAGTACATACCTAACAAGATATCCATAGGGAGATCATCGCTCGCTAGGAACGAAACGCGATGTCTCAGTTCCCCTCCCACGTACGGGAAACAACACTCAACGTTCTGAAGGTAGTTGTGGACTACCATGCACTGTTTGTTGGCACAGGTCGACTCCACAGGTCGACTCGGGCGCTGCACTTGCCCCTGTAAGCGCAGCCTCTCAATCCACGCGCGACTAATGAAGTTCCTAGTCGAGCAAGTGTCATAATAGGCCCTGGCCTTACGGCCGCCGATGACTACCTCGCCGACGAACATCTCACTCCTAGGGGCTTTTGCCAATGCCGTCCAAGAAGCTAGCGGGTCTGATTTGGACCACCCCTCCTCTAGCTCCTCTAAGGACTCGAACACATTCATCGAACAGAGGCCCGATGGGTCTGACTGTGTTTGTGGGATGACGATGGAGTGAGTAGCTTGGGCCATCTCTCGAGATGGTGAGGGTGTGTCCACCACCTCGACCCTAGCAGGAACAACTACTATTCCTACTGGCCAGATGCGTTTCCCGGAGCAATGCCAGAACTGCTGGCCACATTGCTACCAACGGGAGTGGAGGATCCCAACGTCTGCCCCATCGTAGGCGGGATCTTCTCGGTCACCTTCTTATTGAGGCACTTGAATTGGTTCTGGCCATATTGACCACAACGAATACAGGCCTGCCGGGTGTACCTGTCTCTCCACACGTCCTCTGTGAGACCTGCTTTCTCCCATGGGGGAACATTGGGGTCTACTTGACTGCTGGACCGGGAGCCTCCACGACGTCCACCGATCGCCTTGCCTTGTTGTACTGAGGCAGCGACTACTCCAGCCCCTGAAGCCTCTACGTTGTCTGCCTCTGTACCCACTCCTGCCTGGAAGTCGATTTCCAACTCGATGGTAGAACCATCGTTGTCGACAAACATAATGTGTCCTTTCGCTTTCCAGTTGGGAGGCAACGACTTTTTCCTATCATCCGTCGTGGGTGACTGTCCATGCCCTATCTTTGCTTCCAAGTCTAGGGCCTTCTTGCTAAACGAGGGAAAGTTGTGCATGTTGATGTTGGCCTCACCTACCAACTGATTCCTGAGAGGCATAGGAAAGCATCTCAGGTAGGACGTGAGTAAAACCTGGGGATCATAGCGCACCCCAGGGACACAGATCATTCGCTCTACTGCGTCTGTGGCCTCTCTTACTGACTTAACTGCCTGTTGTGCAAAGTCAAGATCGCGTCAGTGGCCTTTTGAGCCTCCTGAGGATCATGCCACCTGCCTTCCACCAACTTGAGGAAGTCATCCAATTTCTGGTTGACTGCCCAAGCGCGAGAGTCATGACCGTATCCTTGCAACTGCACTAAACCACTCAACCATCTTGCTGCACTCCCCTCTAAATAGGAGGCAGCCACAAGCACTTCCTCGTGCGGCAGGGTAAGTTTACACTTAACGTAGACTGGCACTGACCTCAACCATGTGTCGAGGTCTTCGCCCCTCTTGTCCCCTGTGAAGGGTTTAGGAGCAGCGATAGCCGTCTTTGGAACCCACTAACTTTGTCCCAGCACCTGTCCCCCTCCAGGCTGTGGACCTTGGGGACTAGGCTGTTGCACTATCTGCTGCTGGGGCTGTGTATCCTGCGGCTGTGCCGGCTGCGAGACAGCGGGCTGCCTGCTTACGGCAACCTGCGACGGAGGTTGGGAAAACGCTCTCTGTACAGGAATCTGTACACTAGGACCTGCTGAGAACCCACCTGTTAAAGGCATACCCAGGGAAACGGGCTGGACCGATGCTGGAGTTGTATATGGGGATACCCCAGTGCCGGTGGGACAAAAGGAGGAGGATGTACAACGGGCCAGACATCGGGCCCGGGCGGCGATGGTGCCGCCTGCGCTCGCCCGACCAGCACGACTAGAATCTGCTGGATGTCCTGTAAGATCGCCGTCTGGTGATCTTGCATCTCTACCACACCTAGCAAGACCGCCCTTACGGTCCTCACATCATCATCCAACTCTGCTGGGTCCATCTCCTCTAACTAGCTAATTTCCGCTTGTCTCCGCTGCATCCTGACTCTTCGTCTGATCATTCTTTCCTTCTCTGCCTTAATCTCTCCCAAAGCCTGCTGTAGTTGTGCCTCACGATCAGCAGCTCGCTGTATGGCGACCTCTTCAAGAATCATCACTAATGGCTGGCTTGCCATGACGCCAGTGGACTGACTCAGGGTTTGTGCAACCGTTGACCCTACAGACCCTGAACTGCTGGATTGGGAACTCTACTGCACAACAGTTGCCATGGCTGCTGAAGCAGCAGCTTTGCTTGCGAATGCCCTGCTGGCCTCTGCTGCCCTAGCTCTCCGCTGCTGGCCTCTGCTGCCCTAGCTCTCCGCTGCTCGCCTCTGCTGCCCTAGCTGGCGGAACAGAAATTTGTCACCCTCTGGTCCTAATGCCAAGTGGGCTATAGGGCGTCTTGCCGATCGCAAAAGCCTATCGTCCGGTTGTGGGACCTCCCTATCGCTCATAAGCTACACAGCTGCACACCGTCTGCACTAGGACACTCATTTGATGCCTACCGCAGCGTCAGGCACAGACCGATTTAAAATAAACTAATTAATCGGTGGCTTGGTCAGAAACTATACATTCGGGTTCAACAGGTAAGTTCAGATTCCTACAAACGAAAACTATTTTACTTTGACTAGTCCGCAAACAGAAAGCACATTGAACAGAAAACAATTCTCACTATGTTGTCTGTCAGATGTTAATGGTCGTACATCTATCTAATCAAAATAAAAATAGAATCAGCGTGCGTGTCTAAAGGTGTGCACACGGCCCACCCCTGTGCCCCGAGTCCTGCTGAGCTGGCCAGCCCTGCACCGTGTTTATCCTCGCGTGCAGCAAGCCTTACACCGACCGATTGGCTGATCAGGAGGCGTTTTTATGGACGGCCCCTGAAGTCCTCAGGAATTATTTAACGTCGCAAACAGGAGGACGATCACAACCATGGTGACCGTGACCCAGTGCTTCGTCCAGGGCCCTTCAGATAGCACCGCCCTCTCCTTCGAGATGCTCCACGTGAAGGCCGACGACTCTCAAGGTTGAGTGCACATGACTCCTCACATGAGAGGACTCTCAAGACAGAATACACATCCTCACGGTAAGAAGTGTCGAAGAGGGTAGATAAGGTTAGATGCAACGTACCTCAAAATAGCTGCCCCCAACCACAGATATTCTCACCAGATGACCCGATGTTGATTGTGATGACCAATCGCTGCTTCGGCACAACCAGCATTTTACCACCGTTCCACCTCAGCATCAATCACACATCGGATAGTTCTCATCGCACTGCAAACACCCAATATTCACCACTCAGTAGCCTTCCAGGCGATACCCGTCACCTCCTGGGTCGCCTCACTCGTCTCCACCCTCCTCACTACACACCTCCCACGACTGCTTGCCCAGCAGACCGCGGTCATGTACCCCTTAGGCAGAAGACAAGAACCAGATGAGCGCACCGTACCACAGCTCCGATACCAAATTGCAAGGAAAATGAGTGATAGCGAGCCTCAGAAATCAAACAGCATCATACACATGAGACCAGATAGTCGTGACCTCGAACCAATATCAGAATTGCATCACGAGTTCCACCAAATAAGAACACAGCAAAAGCTCATAATTGACAATGCTGGAAAAGTCTCATCATCATCAACGAAGAACCAATGTCGATATCCTATCTGGCGCTCGACGCCCAGACTACAGATGGCAGATCCTATCTAGCCTAATCTACGATGCTGCCGATGACGTCAGCAGCTCCCCGAAGTACGAGCAGATCTCGGCCAATGCCGTATGCTTCAAGCACCAGGTATGTCTCTCGTATCACTCACAACCTCGTTCTCCAACTCACARATGCCACATGCACCCAAGGACCACCATCCGCCCCATCCAGCATACAGCAGCGCAGCTCGGCTATGGCTGTCTGCTCCTTCCAGCTCGCCCATGAGCGCGTGAGCGCTGGCCAGCGTTAGCGCAGCAGCACTTGCGCAGCATGCAGCCAGTGCCCGAATCCCGAATGCATGTGCAGGCCCTTTCCTAAATGGAAGTGGCCTGCCTACCTTGCGTGCAGCCTGGCTGCGCTGGGCCCCTGCCCAGAACCTTCCGGTAGGCCCAGAGAGGCTGAGCCCCAGGCCAAACGAATCAGGCCCAAGGCCTGTGACAGTTACCCGTGACCAACTGCCCGCAGCCTGAGTTGGGTCCATGCGGCGTATCTCGCCCAGGGCCTGACGCAGATGCATTTGATAAAGGAGGCCAGGGCCTGGGCACTTTCAGCTAACTGGCACTGCGCAACCGCCGGAATTTTCCCCCAGTTGCGAAGTAGTCCAAAATAAGCCTCTTGTCGTCTGTCGAGCCTGCCTTCACTTAGGACGGCCGACATTGTTGCAAATAGGGGCCCAATAGGGCTTATCGAGGCCTTGTGCCTCACACACTTGCCATTTGCCCATAAAATTTTTGAAAATTTGCATCTGATGCCCGCAATTTTGTGGCTGCCCCCTGCTATGGACACAATTTGTGTCTTGCTTCTGGGCCTCCCGCGGATGCACCTTGGTGCCTACTTGCCAAAAGTGCAAATGGATATTTTGCAAGTGGGAAAAGACTTCAGCCCCAGATAATGCGATGGATATTTTGCAAGTGTGAACCCATGTCAGAAGGGGCAACTGCAAATCTCATAAATCACAAGGGTGCAACACAGATTGCCGCAAATCATAATGGCAATTTCACATTATTTCAGGCAAAACATAAACTTTCCCGAAGAAGTCAATGTGAGTGTGTCAGCTAGAATCCACATCAAATACCTTCACAGCTGCAACAATTTCTCGGGCAGGCCTTTCCTCTCGTCGTATTAATAAATGCTCCCTGCAACCGCAAACATCCCCAGAAAGAAAAAGGACGGACTTACTTTCTTGATTTCTAACAGAAGCCAAACCTCCAGCCCATGGAGAATGGAGGAAAACAAGCACACAAAAAAACAAATATGCTCTCACTTTTTCAAGCATGTCAGCTGATCCTGTGAAGTTCTGTCCCAGTTCCTCCACTTGCCTCACAGCCTTGGTCCCACTTCTCTGCCCAGCTTGGTGCTGTCTCACAGCCTTGGTCCCGCTTCTCTGCCCAGCTTGGCGCTTCCAGGCCTCCCCCCCCACCCCTTTTTTTCCCTTTTTTTCGCCGAAATCCACATGCCCCTTCTATTCTCGGGGGCAACAGTCCGGTTACTTATCACTGGCAGGCATATGTGTACATCCAAGAGGAGAAGGGGAGAATACAAGTGAAAGAGTCAGCCTATCCCTTGCAGCCCTAGCCGCCTACAAGGGGGGACCTGCTACAGGGCGTCCCTCCCCCCAATCCCTGAGGAAGAGGGGGGGCTATCCTGCTGGTCGGGAAGCTTACTAGCAGCACCCAGTCACACAGCAGGGCAACCTCCTGGAAAGCAGGGCGGGGGGGGAAGGTGGGGGGGTCCTCTAGCAGCTCCTCTTGCCGCATAACACCTATGTTTACCTGTCACTATCTCATGCACCATCTTATCCAACCCCTATTACCCTTTCTTCTACCTAGGCCTTATCCTCCCCATTTATACCTATTCTGGACTTATATTGTCCTTATATCCTTTAATCCCTGGTTTCCAGCCCTACCCTTTTAAGCCCCCATTTTTTCGGCATCACGTTTGTACTTACTCTTACTACCCAATTACTCCCATCCTTCCTCACTTTACCGTCCCTACCACCCCATATTCCCACCATAGGTCACTTAACCGCTTACTTCCAAGTTCCACTACACCTTATTCATACAGGAAAAATTTCAACTACTCCGTCGAGTGATCTCCTAAGTTCCCCAGCTTCTCTATTTCCAACTTTTCTAGAACATTTTATGTTTTTGTTCCCCCCCCCCTAACCCCTCTCTCCCCCCCAATGCCCCGCTGCCTACCCCCTTAGCCTACTTCCAGCTCCCCTATTTTTCCTCACTATCCTATTCTGCAACGAATATGAGTGGGAACGATATACAGAAAACCAAGTTGTGAAATCACACAGTTGTCCAAGTAGTCGTGTACAAGCAGAGAGCACAAATGCACCGAGATGCCATTCAAATAAGAGCAATACAATAAGTAATGAGCCAATGTTCAAGCCCTCAGGCCACACGAACAGTATCCAAAGTCGCTCCTCTCTGTCTGGCGCCCAGCGCCCAGCCTACACTACTCGACTATCCTACCTACATCAGCATTCTCGCAACAGGCTCACTTCGATTCCCGAAGACCAATGTACATGACGTCAACACCATAGCCGACCTCTCTCATGTACCAGGTACGCATCTCATCTCCCCTCATCAGACCCTGTCCACCCACACTCGCCTCCTTCCTGAAGACCACCGATCGCCCTCTTACCCACTAGCGCCCTGCACCTTGGCTATGGCTGCTTGCGCTCTGCTGCCCAGCAGCACCCCTCTTCACAACACACGCGCCCGCACGCGCTCTGGCCTCAGCGAAGCACGCAGCCTCTAACGCAGCAGCGTGACCGCATTGCCTGCGTGGGCCAGAATGCCAGACCCTGGCTGCCCTCCTTCCTATATGGAAGTGGGAGCCTCTGCTTGGCTGCCTGTGGCCTGGCTGGAAGCTTCCAGTAGCATCCGGTTGGGCCCAAGTACCTGCGCCCAGGCCCAGTGCTACAGTTGAGGGTGTGGGCCCTTGACAGTTGGACACGGCCTGAGTCTCCAGACTTGGGCCGTTTCCTGCATTTGCACAGGACCCGAGGTATGTACGCGGACAGTGCTGCTTTTGTGTAGGCCTGTAGCCACTTCGTGATGTACCGGCCCTGCATTGTCTGTATGTGCCCAGGCGCAACTGCCACGGCCTGGACCAAACTGTACGACGCAGCTTAGGGAGGCTCACGCGTCCACTCAACCAACTGGCGGGCTGTAACAGCCCGAGTACCCACATATGAAAAATGTCGAATTTTGGGCTCTAGTGAATATTCAGGCCTGCCTTCACTTAGGGCCGGCACTTGGCTTGCTGGGGGCCTCTGCCCAGAACATGTGCATGTCTGATAAGGGCCCCACAAGGACTCATTCCTCGCAATTCCCCCTAACCTACTTCCAGCTCCCCTATACTTGCCCCCTATTCTATTATGGTACATCTACCTTCTATGATACTCCTTTCCCTCCATCCCTTACTTCCTACTTCTCCAACTATGGCACAGATCAGTTGCTCTGCCTGGATTCCACTTCTGGGTCGGTCCCAGGCCAATGACGCAGTCGAATCGGGCCGAACTGCATGCAGCCCACAGAGTCCCCCGTGATCAACTGGGGGTAGGGGTCCCATCTCTTCCAAGAACCTTCCTCCTTTGTCACCCCTGTGCGGCTGCACTGATGCAGGTCCGCCAGGAGGGCTATTCTAGTGTTCTATAGTGCCCTTTCCTTCTACGCCTGTAACGGCGGGGAGGCTCCCTGTCTACAATCCTCCAGGTCCACAGCGCCCATAATACTGCCGCCCGCAGGGTCTCTTCTGCTAACATATCTTGTGGCTGTGTCCTGTCCACCTTCATCAGTGCTCCTAGGAGGCTGATGGTGGTCATCCATCTTAGTAACTATCAGCGGGGTCTTATCTGCCACCTCTTGCGCCCACCACTCCCAAAATGCTCGGACAGTCGGGCAGTGTACAAATGTGTGGGGCACTGTTTCCACTTGCCCGCAGTTCGCCGCACATCCCTGGTCCTTGTGCCGGCTCTTGGCCGCAATACATTGTGCTGTGGGAACTGCCAGATGGTAAATTTGCCACAGCACCCCTGCCTGTTTCTGATCCAGCAGTGCTGCCAAGGTGGCACATCGCTTGTTCCATCTTCGTTGGGTCCATCTGCTAAAGTATGCATTCGGAAGCAGTTCCTTTTAGCCCATTTGTTCTTCAGTTCCCTGCAGATATCCACCGGCTCCACCAGGGAGTTGTAAATGCTTTTGGTGGTAAGATCCTAAAGCGGCACGTCTTTCCTCTGCATACCTTGCTCCGGCCATTCCCATTCCTTTGGGTCCCAGTCCAGGTCCCGCCTTCTGGATGCTATCCGAAACGGTCGATACTCACTTTCCCCTTTATCCTACTTTCGCATACTGCCACAGTTTCAATCAGGTTCCTGTGTAGCCGCTTGTAGGAGGCCCTTCCCTTATATCAATCTCCGTCAGGGGCTCCCCCAGCCCCTCGTATCCAGTGTTCAATTGCCAGCCCATAACCTGCAGCCCACCTTCTTCCAAGGTCTGCCTCACCCTATGTATTCTCTGCAGCCTCTTCTCTCCCTTTATTTTTACCCATTCTCCTGGCGTAATATTGTCCTTTCTCAAGATATCAATCCACCCAGGGGTATTGGCTTCCCTGATTTCATCCACCCTCCGCTACCTCTTCATGCAGCCGTGCAGGGAGTCCATCACCTCTGCATTCTGATTCAAATCCCTGCAGTCCCATAGATGCCCGACCTTGTAGACGCCTTGCTCGGCCCACTTCCATCCATACGCTCCTCTTGGACTCTGCCAGGTAAAGGGGCCGCCGGCAGCATCACAGATGAACCTGTTGCCAAATAGCAATTGGTTATAAATTGCATCTGCAGTTTTGAGGCAGCCTGCAGTGCACTTGTACCTTCTTTCTCAATGCCAATTTTGTTGACCACACCGTCTCCCTCCGGATGTGGCATATTGTCTTATCATCCAACAGGCACAATTCCACCTTGTCTGCCGGCACTTGTAACGCATAGGCCAGGTGGATCCGGTTGACATGTTGCCAGGCACCCCCAACTCTCCCGAGCAACTACCACAAGAGCTGTCTTAACAGCAGCGCTGTGATCTGCAGGTGTGTGTCCAGCAATCCCAAGCCCCCAAATCGCCTCGGCTGGATAAGTTTATTCCAAGCTACCCCGCATATGGAATCAACTGCATCCGCATTGTTTGACCACAGGTGTGCATGAATCGCTTTTCTGATGTATCGGAAAGGACGCTTACCCAGCATGTGGACAGCACCTGCATACCACAGCATAGCAAGCACCGAGTTTTTTTATGACAATGGCTTTACCAAACACTCCCATGCTCCCCCTACTACTCCACCTTCTGCGTCGTCCCACCGCCCCCGTTGCTCTTATCGCCATCTGTTCGACCCCCCTACGGCCGGCATCACACTACCTCCCGAGAAGCTCATCCCCTCACCTTCTCCCGCCGTAGAGATGTCCCATCCTCCTGGCGGGGCAAGGCCCGGCGGGAGGATGGCTTTTGACTTAGACCAATTGACCCGGGCCCCTGAGTACTTGCAAAAGGTATGCAGGTCCTCTTTCAAAATAAGTAATTGCTTGGTCGTCCGAGGGATCAGCACCCCTGTGTTGTCCGCAAAGGCAGTGGACTGTAGTTCCGCTCAGCCAGCCTTAATGCTGAGCACTCGATCATCCACCCGCAGAAAGTCATGCAATGACTCTACGTATATAACATAGAGGGCGGGGGATAGCAGACACCCTTGCCGCACTGATCTCGTTATCGTGAGCTTATCAGATCTGACGCTATTGACTTGCATAACCATCGCAGCTCCCGTCAGCATGGTTTTGACCCACCCCCGATAGACGCCTCCAATCCCTCTGCGTGCCATCCCCTGCAAGAGAAACTCCCACCTGACCCGGTCGTACGCTTTCTCAAGGTTGACAGATAAAAACGCTTTCGCACAGCCTGTACATTGAGCCTCCTCCAAGATCTGCTGCGCCAGAGTCATGGTTGAAAGAATTTGCCGACTCGCCACAAAGCCATTCTGTGTGGCATCGATAATTTGTGGTAGCACATCCCTAAAGCGGGTTGCCAGTACCTTGGCCAAAATCTTGTACAATGCATTGAGCATGGAGATCAGGCGCCAGTTCCGGATTGCTTCCTTCGCGCCCTTCTTATACAGGAGGATTATAAAGGCATCTGCGAAGCCTTTCGGAACGATACCAGTTTTAAGCGCTTCATTGCAGGCCAGTGTTACAAGGACAACAAAAAAGTTATCTCCAGCATACCATCCAGCCCTGGTGCTTTCAACCGCGGGAGCTCAGCAATTGCTCTCTCCACCTTCGCCGGTTGGATGTCTTCCTCCAACCTCCATACTTCGCGGCCCAGTGTTGTAGGGCGCGGTTTCCCGGCCCTACGCTGTGTGCCAGACAAAAACTCACGGAACTCTAGCGACAGTGAAAGGACAGCGAAGTTCCTTCAAACTACGTGCTATGTATCTGTGGTCAGATTATGAGAAAAATGAGGCTTAAAAGGGAGGGGAAAATATACAGAAAAATAAAGACGGATAAAGGGGGAAATGGAAACGAAAAGTTTTATGTTTCCCTCTTGCGTCCGAATTCGGACCGCTACTTTCGGGCGTCAAAACCAGACGGTCCCATAGTTGTAGTGGCACTAGGGTCTTTTCTTTTTTTCTTTTCTTTTAATTAACTCCAATTCTTTTAGCCCTTTCGAACTTCAGTCCCCGCCAGTCACGTCGCGGGAGGGCGAACGGTGCAAGTCTCGAATTATGATTTGAAGGCGGGTGGCTTAGCTCGGTCGGCCCGTCGCGTTTCGATCTGCTGTAGGCGCTACGTGCTAATCGTCGCAAAGAGGGACCCCAAGAAAAATGGGGCAACCCGCGGCCGTTTTGGTAGGAGGCTTATCACCTCCCGTGGAAGGTCATAAGCCCCCCCCTTACCATTGGAAGCGGGTACCCATCGAGGGTAAGACCAGCGGTCAATTTTGAGGACGGGAAAACTTCGGCTGGGATCCCATTATGGGACCACTGCGCGCCGAGCCAACTGCCTTTTCAAATTTAGCTGAAAAGACTATTGGTGCTGATTGAGAGTGGCGCGCGTTTAAATAATCATTTGGATTTGATTGTCTCATTTCCTTTTTCTTTTATTTGCTTTATTTTATTTTTGCTCCAGTTATCGACCTGAAAGTGGTCCTAAGCACCCCGTTTAGAACACTGAGGCCGCGACATTTGGTGGTTTTAGAAAAAGGAGGAGCCGCCACACTATCGACTATTGGCCAGTGGATTCACTCGGGAGGCTTCACTGTGTTAACGCTGGTGAAATCAGGGAGAGGGGTAGAGCGGTGAAGGGTTCAGGGGAAAGGCAAGCGGTGTGCGTGTGCGCCAGGTACTGGCGATTCAGAGTGTGCGTAGCTATGGCCTATTGTAATGGGTTGCATGGCTATACGCCAAAGTACCTCCAATTCATATGGAGGTGGGAGCGAATATCAGAGCGGGGACCTACGATTACGACCATCTTAGATTATAGTCGTTACGACGAGGAGGCAAAATTACAAATCAGAGCGGTGCTGGCGATTCAGAGTGTGCGTAGCTATGGCCTATTGTAATGGGTTGCATGGCTATACGCCAAAGTACCTCCAATTCATAAGGAGGTGAGAGCGAATATCAAAGGGGGGACCTACGATTACGACCATCTTAGATTATAGTCATTACGACGAGGAGGCAAAATTAAAAATAAACGTTGAGGGGACCAGAGAAGAGGAGATGAGGATGGATCAGGGACTGCAGGCGGCCGTCACGGAGGCCAAGAATCAAGGTAAACGGAGGTGCAGGAGGGATGGCGTCACGGCGGAAATCCGATGACAGTCGTGTACCATGAGGTGGAGACTTCTATCAGGACAACAGAGCGTGAGAAGGAACACTTGGACCGGGACACTGAGGCCGAGAGCGAGGCCAGCGACCTGGATGCAAAGACCTAGTCCTGGCACGGGCTGGAACAGTGGCGGAGGGATCACCCGCCCGCTGAACCTGTGGAGAGCGCCCCAAAGGTCAATTCTCGACGACAGCGAGGCAAGGAAAACTAGGGCGGTTATGGTCAAGGGCACGTCAGTCGTGAAGGACACATTGCGTCGGTTTGTAATCGTGGTTGATGTCAACTGCTCGCGTCAGAGCCCATTTCGCGGCGGGGGAGAGAAATGTCATTTACGGGGACATGACAGGTGCGGTCGATCTTCTCCCGTCTGGCTCACGCCATAACCAGAAAGGACATTCTAGCACTAAAGAAGGCTTTGCGCAAACATTTTTTGCATCATATATGTGATTGGTGCGGCAAGGTGCTAGCCATGGCACGAGTGGAGAATAGTGTGTGAGGTGCGGTGAAGGTGGACGTAATCAGGAAGGTGATTCTAGAGTGTAGGCGAAGAGCGACTGGATAGAAGAAGTTTATCTCAGGTATCCCTTCATCAGAGAGTTTATCTCAGACAGAGGATTTGAGTTCAGGAATGAGATCGTAAGGAGAACCACTCTCAGACTGGGTGTCAAAATTCGATATGTAACTACTTACCATCCTCAAGCAAATGCACCGGTTGAGAGAGGTCACAAAACTGTTTGAAAGATTCATTAGCTAAATGGTGTGAAGGGAACCTTAGAAACTGGCCAAAAGTATTAAGAGTTGCGGTCTATGCTAACAACATTACTGTCAAAAGAACCACTGGTTATGCCCCATTCACTCTATGGTATGGTCGGTATGCTACTCTACCTATTGAGACTATAATCAAGACATGGTAAAGTCAAAAGAGTGATAAAGAATACTCCATTTCATAACTTCTTCATATCAGAATGAGGCAGATATAAGAGGTTGATCAGGCAGTGATGGATACTGCAAAGAGAATGACAACCAGCACTCTGTCAGATCAAGAGAAGTGGAACAAGAAGAGATATATAAGGAAAAAGAAATTAACGGTTGGTGACGTTGTCCTCTTATTTGACAATTCCCTTCAAACTCAGTGGACTAAACGATTGGAGCCCAGATGGCTCGGTCCCTACAGAATTACAAGTGAAGCAGAAGGCAAAGTCTATGAGATATCAGAGATGGATGGTTCAAGAGTTCATGATATGGTGTCAGGATCAAGGCTCTCCTAAGTTTATTTTCAAAAATCATGACCTGGTCCCTACAATGATCACAAAGAAAGGAACGAAGAGTCAACCATCCAACAAGAAAACTGCTTCTGAAAGTTGAGAGAAGTATAGTGAGACAGAGAGGCGTTGCAAAGACAAGAACTTCAACAGACTTTGACTACTCTTGCATTGTCAATTCAGTATGTCAATTTTCAGCATGTTAATTCTGACATGAGAGGAATGAGAAAATATTTTCAAATGAGCCATACTCGTTTTTGCATTTGAACTGATTTCATTATTTCTATAAGTGACAGTGACGATGAGATTAAAGTATCATGAATACTGCGCCGCAGTTGATCCACAAGCATCAGATCCCTGAGTAGGGGACAACTGTAAGTAGTAGTTGCAGTGATGTTAAGTTCAAAGAACTCATGGTTGTGGCACGTCAAAGAGTAACTAGTATTAATCTCATGATGAAAAGAAAATATGACGGGCATAAAGAAGTTCAGCTTTGTCTGACTAGGGAGTTGTCAGTAGAGGGACTTTCCGTCTTCTGACTAAGTTGCCTGTCTAAAAGAGACATCAAGAAGATAGGCATAAAGAAGTTCAACCTTGCTTGACAAGAGAGTTGTCGACATGGGGACTTCATGTTTCTTGTCTTAGTTGGCTATCTTCTGTCCCGGATGAGGGAAGGGACCTCTTTGGGGCCAGTATCTCTATACTTCCTTGAGGCTGACGGGAGGTCTCTTGGGAGTATTCTGAGACGAGGGAAGGCACCTCTCTGGGATCAGCACTTTGTATTTCCTTAGGCTGACGGGAGGTCTTTAGGAAATACATTGTCGGTTATTATTGTTGTTGTTCAGTGTCTCTTGAGACCGAAGGGACGTCTCTTGAGAAACGTTTGTTTCGTTATTTGGGGCATGGGCTGTATAATTGTGGGTTTGAGATGTTTGTTTGGTTGTCTGTGCCTGGGATTTTCTTCTCTAACCTAAAGACGCATTCATTGTCGGGGCTAGCCAGAGCCTTACCGCAGTAGGTTGTAATCTAGTGGGGTCAGCAGGTCCCCGACGCGAGTGTCGAATTCCGTAGTTGGTTGAGGCTAAGACTCCAGGAGTCTGGCCTGTGAGGTCAAGAGGGGTCAGCTGAAACCCTACCGCAGTCAAAGGACGCAATCCAGTGAGGTTCGCCAGAGCCTGGAACCGTGGTTAGACCGTGTCCCACACTCAAAATCTGGGTGGGGCAGCTAGCGCCCTGGGCCAAAAACTGGTGGGTGAGCCGGTCCCCGACCACAGTGGTCAAATCCGGGTACGGGACAGTTTGATTGATAGGAGGTCTACTGTCATAGGGTGACCAGACCCGCTATAGTCTGGGTGTCCTGGCGTGAGGTGTGCCAAAGGGGGCGCCATACTCGAGTAGCGGGTACGGTAGTCCTGACCTGGAGGCAAGTTTAAGGGGTTGTCAAGACAAATGGTCTGACTAGTCCTGGCCTGAGGCGGGCCGAATAAGGGTTGTCAGGCTGACGGGAGGTCTGCACACTCCTGGCCAGTGGTAGGCCAAAGCCAAGGCAATCAATAATTATTGGGTGAGAAGAAGTGTCTATATTACTTATAAATTTATTTTGGGTTTTCGCTTTAAATGTTGCATGATGATTGCTTGTCAGGGGGCTTGTATGTTGGGATCACGCTTGGAGGTTTGTGGAACTTGTTGTTTTGCAGGATCACACAACTTTATCTAAAGTTTCCAGACCAGAGAAAGAGAACAGGGATTGGTATCCCCCTTTATTTATTTGAGAATTTGAGGACACACCTCACTCAGACTAGAGAAAGAGAACGGGGTTTGGTATTCCCCCGGGTTGCTTGAGAAGTTGAGAAGATGTCTCACTCAGGCCAGAGAACAAGAAAAGGGTTTGGAATGCCTTACCCCTGATACTGCTGACAACAAGTGTCCTCAATGCTAACGCCAGATTAATGATACCCCTAAAAATGCTATCATAAGTGGGAAACGAGGTGACTTCTCCACTGAAAAAGTCAAAGAGAAAATCAGATTTCCAGACAGTAAACAGTCAAGGCCAGAATTTCGGATGAGGGAACAGATAAGTAATCCTTCTTAAATTTTGTTTGGTGGCCGACAGAGCAGCCTGGTTCACGAGGAACCTGCATCCTCGGCCTCAAGGTATTCAAACTCTTGAGCCAGGGACACTATGAGATATGAAATGGACTGAAGAGTTAAAAAAAAAGACTCAAAAATTCAAATAAAAGACATCATGCTTATGCAAGATATAAAAGACAAACATGAACTCTATCTGGAGCAAAGCGAGAAGAAAAGAAAACACATCAGAGGGTGCAACTGTTGAGTTGGGGCAGAGAGGGAGCCACATATGGAATAGAGGGTGAAGGAACAGGCACTAACGCCTTGCTTGCCACAGGCGTGGTAGGTGCTCTAGGGGAGTATGGAGAGGAGGAAGTGTTGGGAGCGCCGTAGTGCGCGTTGTACTTCTTCTGGTAGTATTCGATCCTCGTTGGGGATGGAGTCCTCTCGTACCATCCGGGGAATGAGTGGCGTGGGTAGGCCCTTGAGTGGGTCCCATACCCATACCTCACTTCTTCCTCCTCCTCCGAGTTGACGTGTCGTCTGGCACATGTCCTCTTCCACCTCTCCCTCTTCCCTGCCCTCGGCGTGCCTCATGCATGGTGCAAGAGGAAAGAGAAAAGATGCGACACAGCAGAGCGGGAATTAAAAGAAAAATGAATACAAGAACGGCAAACTGCTAAAGAAGAAAGGAGATAACGACTGCCTAGATCATGCGGAAGTACTGCGTGCTGCTAGGAGGAAGACGCGTGCGCTGTGGTGGCGTGAGAAGCCAGTTAGTGCAAAACTATAATGAGCAACTTCACCACAAGTTGCAACGGAAATGAGTGAGTGCACCGCTGAAGCTCGCTGTCTTATACTAACTGCCTACGTCGTTTTGGCCCAACGGGGACGCTGGGCGGGGGTTTGGTATCATGTCGGAGGGCACGGTGTCCCGACCCTTCGCTGCATACCAGGCGTTTGATCACTTACCTCCGGTTCGAACCAGGTACCAGCCTACGGGGTCATGCAGAATGACAGGCTCCGTTACTGGGCTTCCCAGTTGGACCGCGCTGGCTAAACGTCCTGCCTTACAGCGGGTTGGCTTGTGGCGGAAGTGACCGTCAGGATGGCCTGGAGGCGCGATAGTAAATGGGTTAGCGCGGGCTACTCAGTCAGGCGCCGGGCCCTGATGGTTGTGATGTACATCTGGAAAGGGGGCAGGTATGGTGGGCAGCAGCGGGCTATATGGCTATAGGCCAAGATACCTCCAATTCCTCTAGAGGTGGGAGCGAATGTCAAGGGAAGGGCCGATAGCGACTATACTGGACTACAACCGTTGTAATCAGGAGGTCAGGCTGAAAGTGAATGTGGAAGGGGGGGGAAAGGAGAAAATGAGAGCAGACCAGGTGTTACAAGCGGCCATTACTGAAGCCAAGGACAGGGCAGAGAGAAGGTGCAGACGAGACGGGGTCACGGACGAAATGAAGGTGATTGTCTCATACTTGGAGGGAGAGACCTCGGCGGACACTACAGAGAGGGAACAATAGCACCTGGACCGCGACTGAAAGCTGAGAATGAAGAGAGTGACCAAGAGGTCCGGACCCGGTTCTGGCATGGACTGGACCAGTGGCGGCGGGACCACCCACCCACCGAGCCTGTGGAAAGTGGCCCAGAGGCCAACTCACGGCGACGTCAAAACAGAGAACACTAAACGGTTATAGAGAGAGTCAAGCTCAGCGTGCGACGAGCGAAGGTCACAAGCAAGGGTCAAACGCGATCGGGGCAAGAGAGGTCGAGCTCGCGATCGGGGGACAAGCTCGCATTGGGTCGTCCATAGTTGGGACCAGCAGTCCCGCACGAGTGCGTGACCGTCGCTGCACCCTGAACGGGCAGGTGTGAAGAGGAGCCTGCGCGCACTCCAGACAACCTGCGCATAATCCATGCACAGACATGTTAGCCATCTTGGGTGCGGTAAGGAAAAATCAAGGAGGTGAGAACACACGAAAGGAGGGTGGACAACGAGAAGGGGACATTTGTCCAAGAGAGGATTGGGGATGCTTACCAGACATGAGTGTTGAGTGCAGTGGATCCCTCTGCATTCAATCTGTCGTAGTTGATAAGGCGCTGGTTCGAGAAAGCTGGTGACCACCACCTCATCTCTCTTCGGACGAGCAGACGGTACATGACCCTACTTGGCTACGAGTGGTCAGCATGACAATTGGTCGTTGCAATTTCTTGAGAGAGATGCGTGACCAGTGAGAGAAGAGTCGAAGGGACAAAGAGCTACTTGCGTAAGTGGTGTACGCGAGAGAGGTAGTGGCTCGAGCATGCGGCGAACGAGTCGAGATGCCTTGTCATCATTGGAATGAGAGATGTAAGTTGTGATCGAAATACTCGATGACGTCATCGCCTTCGAAACCATCACCTGAGAATTGACTGGTAGGCGTCATTACCCTTGAGGGCACCACTCCGAGAGGGGATCAGCAGCAGTGAGAGAGCTCTGAACTAACTGGTCGCGGTTGGGTGGAGAGTTACAAGAGGAACTAGTGGCGTAGATGCGGCAAGAGGGGGGAGGTTAGACCGTCAAGAAGGAGTGTCGAGACTCTCCGATTGACGTCATCTCGCGGGCTCGGGTCAAGGCGCTGAGTACAGTGGGTCGAAATTTGGGGAAAATCTACTTCCGAGACATTCTGTGGGCATCGTCCTCGTCATTTTGCTGGCCTTTGGCATAGCGTAGGTTTGTAACCGTTGCCAATTGATGCTAGTGTTTCACTTACCTACTGCCTGCAGTCAGTTATTTGATGCCGTAAAGGTGCCAACGATCCGTGTGAGCCCTGTGAGCTTGACTCTGAGTTGATCGATGGGTGATCGCAAACTTGAGGATTGCTTAAAACTCTTGTTAGTCATGCCCCATAATTCATTAGTGGACGGAGGGCTTTGTATTTGCGAGTCTTCCGATGAAAGTTCATGAGAATGCTGGCAAAGCTGCAGTGATAAGAAATCTAGACATCGCCCGCCCTGTCTTTTAGTTATGATTGGGACCACACGTGATTAGTACACGCGATTAATGTTGTTGTTGTCACTTCTTATTTCAGGGTTCTCGCCCGATAATGAGTAAATGCCCGCAAGAGTAACCGGGAAAGAGAAGGAAAAAGACTAGCCAAAGGCTGAGGGGTGTGACGTGCCAGTGGAACATGGTCGGTGAGCTTGTGATTAACGTCACTCTCATGGCCTGTTCCCGGTCCTTTGTCTGGAGAAAAAGCGGACGTTTTGAAGGGGGTTGCTTAGCCCTGTTTGATCGGGGACGTTAGGTAGGAAAATATTAGCAAGGGTGTATGAAACGGTGTACGGCCAAACCCCGGTAGACTTTTGAGCCTTAGTCGACACCACTGCGGGTCCCAGTTGGCTCGGCCTGCCCACGCTCATGCTCAGGGCGTGGGCCGTTCGTCCCAGGGTCACCCCCACCTAGTGCTTTGAGATGGACGGGGGTGGGCCGTCGCGCGAGAGAGCTTTGACATTGGGGATGTAGCTCAGCCCTCACGCCGGGTGGTAGTCTCGCTGGTCATTCCGTAGCGCTGATTTTTTTCGATTCTTTGTTGTGTTCTCAAGCAATTGCTCCTTCCAATACACAACCAGTCCAGTGGTTCTTTGAGAGTTTTCTTCCTTTTGTGAGCAGACTGAGCGTCATCCTTACGCCACGCACCATTTCCCTAAACCTTGTGTACCTATGGCGTCATCGGGCCGTCCTCCCCCTCGCTTCTACGCACCGATTGGGCCTCATACATCTCGTTCAACTCCGTTGAGGCAGGCCCCTTAGTCTTTTCGGGGCCTTTATATGCATGCACACACAACATCACATTTCCCTTAGCAAGATTGTACTTCATTCACACTCCAAATTTCAAACACGAAGGTCATTTCCATGGGCTGGCTTTATGCTGAGGGTTCCATAGCCCCTTTGTCCCTCTTCCCTTTCCCTCTTGGTGCCCGGTTCCTCCCAGCCCTATCCCGCTCAAGGTATCATTTGCCATCACTCACCTGCACAGTCCCACACAAGGCAAAAATCCATACAATCCCCCGTTGGGGGTCTACACATAGCCCTTTCCCACATGCCTATCTTTTCAAGCTCTTTGGCCGCTCTTTGTTCTCTTTCGTTGCTCAATCAGCCCATTCTCTTCTCATAGTCATGCAGTCGGGGAAATGGTTGAGTCAAACTGACCTTGCTTAAAATTCCACTTTCTCCGGATCTCGTCCTTTCTCACTTTTCCAACGTCCTTTTTCTTTGCCTTCTTGGTGGCACAAGGGACCGACTGCCCTCCCCTTGCCCTCTTTTTCCACCAAGTGAGGTCTGATCTTTTCTTACCGTTCGCACCATGGCAATGTACCAAGTGAGGGGAGAAGGGTTAGTCATATGCCAAGCGGGGGGGGGAAGAGAGAGAGGGAAGCAAAGTGAACGAGGAGAGAAAGAGTGGTGGAGAGAGAGAGAGAGAGAGAGAGAGAGAGAGAGAGAGAGAGAGAGAGAGAGAAGAGAAGAGAGAGAGGAAGAAAGAGAAAAAGAGGGAGGGGGAAGGAGAGAGAGAGAGATTTCTAATCCTAATCAAGTCATCACCCGTAGTAGCAGCCAAATGTCGGTCACCCATCCCATAGTAAAAGATCAACTAAGTATGAACCGAATACTATAACACGCATGAACTTTGCCATTCGAGAAACTCGAACTAGCGAAAAACACATGCACATGGAGGAAAGATCAACAAAGTAAGCTCTGGAACATCACATCAAGCATGGACATGATAATGAGAAGCTAGAACCAGTGGAAAGCACATGCACATAGAGAAGAGATCAACCGGAACATCACACCAAGCATGGACAATACAATTAGAAGCTAGAACCAATGGAAATCACATGCACATAAAGAAGAGATCAATCGGAACATCACACCAAGCATGAACATGACAATGGGAGGCTAGAACAAATGGAAAGCACATGCACATAGAGAAGAGATCATCTAAGTGAGATCCGGATCATCACATCAAGCATGGACATGACAGTGGGAGGCTATAACTAATGGAAAGCACATGCACAAAGAGAAGAAATCAACCGGAACATTACATCAAGCATGAACATGACAATGAGAAGCTAGGACTAACGGAAGGCACATGCACATAGAGAAGAGATCAACTAGGTAAGATCCGGAACATCACATCAAGCATGAACATAACAATGAGGTTTAGAACTAATGGAAAGCACATGCACATAGAGAAGAGATCATCTAAGTGAGCTCCGGGACATCACATCAAGCATGGACATGACAATGAGATGCTAGAATTAATGGAAAACACATGCACATAGAGAAGAGATCAACCGGAACATCACACCTAGCATGAACATGACAATGGGAGGCTAGAACTAATGGAAAGCACATGCACATAGAGAAGAGATCATCTAAATGAAATCCGAAACATCACATCAAGCATAGATATGACAATGAGAAGCTAGAACTAATGGAAAGCACATGCACATAGAGAAGAGATCAACCGGAACATCACACCAAGCATGAACATGACAATGGGAGGCTAGAACTAATGGAAAACACATGCACATAGAGAAGAGATCATCCAAGTGAGATCCGGAACATCACATCAAGCATGGACATGACAATGGGAGGCTAAAACTAATGGAAAGCACATGCACATAGAGAAGAGATCAACCAAAACATAACATCAAGCATGAACATGACAATGAGGAACTAGAACAAACGAAAAGCACATGCACATAGAGAGGAGATCATCTAAGTAAGATCTAGAACATCACAACACACATGGACATGCCAATGAAAAGCTAGAACTAATGGAAAGCACATGCACAAAGAGAAGAGATAAACCAGAACATCAGATCAAGCATGAACATGACAATGAGAAGCTAGGGCTAACGAAAGGCACATGCACATAGAGAAGAGATCATCTAAGTAAGATCCGGAACATCACAACACACATGGACATGACAATGAGAAGCTAAAACTAATGGAAAGCACATGCACAAAAAGAAGAAATCAACCAGCTATCACATTAAGCATGGACATGACAATAAGAAGCTAGAACTAATGGAAAGCACATGCACAAAGAGAAGAGATCAACTAGAACATCACATCAAGCATGAACATGACAATCAGAAGCTAGGGCTAACGGAAACCACATGCATATAGAGAAGAGATCATCTAAGTAAGATCTTGAACATCACAACACTCATAGACATGACAATGAGAAGCTAGAACGAATGGAAAACACATGCACATAGAAAAAAAATCATCTAAGTGAGCTCCGGAACAACACATCAAGCATGGACATGGGAAGCACATGCACATAGAGAAGAGATCAACCGGAACATCACATCAAGCATGTGAGTGAAAGCAAGAGTCTAAGCAGGCAAGATCACCAAGGTTGAACCAAAGGTCATCCATGAAAGAAGCGGAGCACTTCCTAGTAGTACGTGAGCGAAAGGCATGAACTTGAGTAGGCTAGACTGCCAAGATTGCATTAAAGATCATCCATGGAAGTTGTGGTGCACTACCTACTAGTGTGTCAGTGAAAGGCATGAACTTGAGTAGGCTGGGTCACCAAGATTGCATCAAAGATCATCCACAGAAGTAGCGGTGCACTACCTACTAGTGTGTGAGTGAAGAGCATGAGTGTGAGTAGCCCAAATCACCGAGATTGCATCAAAGATCATCCATAGAAGCGGTGCACTATCTACTAGTGTATGAGTGAACATCATGAGTGTGAGTTGCCCAAATCACCAAGAATGCATCAAAGGTCATCCATAGAAGAATCGGAGCACTACCTACTAGTATGTGATTGAAAAACAAAAGTTGCACTAGGCTATCTCACTAGATTTGAGCAAGAGACCATCCATGGAAGAATCGGAAGATCTCCTACTCTCATGTGAGTGAAGAACAAGAGTTTGATTAACCCAAATCACAAGTAACCAACATGACATCATCCATAGAAGAATCGGAGCACTACCTACTAGTATGTGATTGAAAAACAAGAGTTGCACTAGGCTATCTCACAAGATTTGAGCAAGAGATCATCCATGGAAGAATTGGAGCACTACCTACTAGTATGTGATTGAAAACAAGAGTTGCACAAGGCTATCTCACAAGATTTGAGCACGAGATCATCCATGGAAGAATCGGAAGATCTCCTACTCTCATGTGAGTGAAGAACAAGAGTTTGCTTAGCCCAAATCACAAGTAACCAACATGACATCATCCATAGAAGAATCGGAGCACTACCTACTAGTATGTGATTGAAAAACAAGAGTTTGAGTAGCCCAAATCACAAGTAACCAACAAGAGATCATTCATAGAAGAATCGGTGCACTACCTACTAGTATATGATTGAAAAACAAGATTTTGACTATCCCCATAAGAAGAAGAAGATGAAGAAGAAAATGAAGAAGAAGAAGAAGAAGAAGAAGAAGAAGAAGAAGAAGGAGAGGAAGAAAAAGAAGAAGAAGAAGGATGAGGAAAGAAGAGGAAGAAGAAGAAGAAGAAGAAGAAGAAGAAGATGAAAGAAGAAGATGAAGAAGGAGATGAAGAAGAAGAAGAAGAAGAAGAAGAAGAAGAAGAAGGAGAAGAAGAAGAAGATGAAGAGGAAGAAGAAGAAGAAGAAGAAGAAGAAGATGAAGATGAAGAAGAAGATGCATCTTCTTCCTTCCACTCACCTTGTCAATATCTTGGAGATGGAGTCTCAATCTTGATGAGGCTCTTCTCCTCCTTGCACAACTCCTTAGCTATGGCTCCCTCCTTCTTCAAGCCTCTCTTGTTCCTTTCTCACCTCCTCCCAAGCTGCCTCAAGCTCCCATTACCATGGCTATGGAGTCCTCCCTTCTAGGAGGGCTAATGGGGCTCCCTCTAGCCTCTCTCTCTCCCGCACCCCCAAGGGGCTATGGCGGATCACCTCCCCTAGTGCCAGCCTCACTACCTCTAGTTCCTATAGCTCCTCTCCCTAGCTCATGGCCTCCACCAAACTCCCAAACTAGCATGGGCTCTCCTTTCCCCTCTCCAAGTGAAAGAGTGCTCTCATGAGCTCACTTGGGCAGCATGGGCACTCCTCATGCAATTGTGAAAGTGGCGGACTGAATTCCCAGCTTATGTAGGCTGAAACCAGCAGTCCGGCCAACCCATGAGCCTCCCCATGAGCCTTGAGGTGAACCGAGGTACCCCCAAGGCCAAGTTCCACTACTAAGCCTTCCTGGAGGTACCCGGGCCTCTTTTAGGCCAAGTACATGCAGTCCGAGTGGTTGGTACCAACTCGGATTGCCTCTTGGCCTACTCCGGCCTCCTTTTTGCTTCACAAATGCTTCCCCCTTGGGTCCTAATGCCCAATGGGCAGTTCTACTTCAAAGAAAAAGGCCTTGTGGGCCTTTTTCTCGATTTTTTCAAGTCTCGGCCTCCTTTGGGTAGGCCGGAGCATTTTTCCATGTGGCGGCACATTTTCAGCCTCGGATCTGGATGAGATCCAAGGCCAACAATAATCCGTGCTACCCCCTAGTAGTCCTTGCTTCAATTTTAAGCCCCTAAGTCCACTTTTTCAATTTTGGTACATCTGGCTCTCTTTTTGGGCCAAATGCACAATTTTGTCTCTTTCCCTCTTTTGTTTCTTTCCATTTTGGGCTGCGACCTCATCCCGGAGCTAGCCGTTTTGAGCTGGCCCACAAAAAACGGCTAGTTCCTCTCCACCATGAGATTTGATCTCAGATCCATGGTCCAAAAGAAAACCGGCCACTTCCTTTTGCATTCTCTCTCATTTTCTGCTTTTTAATTCAAATTTTATTGAGATATGGCCATATCTCTACAATCCGGATCGCCCTCCCTCATTCTAGGAGGGATGAGGTCACAGTTGGGACCTGCCAGTCCCTACTGTGCAGGTCCCATTAGGCCGGCACACTCTCCTCCACTCTTTTTTCCCTTTTTGTCTCATTCTCTCTCCTTTTTCTCCCATTTTTCTTTCTTTTTCTTTTATTTCAATTGTGACAAGTGTCAAACTGTTGTGCACCCTCTTTCCAGGCTCTAAAGCCTCATTCAAGGCCAGGTTCATGGCTGTTACTTGGCCGTTACATCTCGGATTCCAACAATGGAACCCCCATGCTCCTAGAGGGCTCCACTTTGCTCCCGTTTGTCGCATTTTGAGCCCCTTTTGCTCCGATTTTCTAAGGATAGCCTTTTTCTCATGTTGAGCCTCTTGAGGCTCTATTTTCTCATGCCTAGCTAGTCCGAGATATCTCGGGCTGCTGGGCAGCCCTCCCAACACTATTATTTTGCTTACTTTTCTCCCCATGGCCCTCCCGCTGGCCCCCTCTAGTGCTTGCACTAGTGCTAATATTTTCCACCGTCTAGATCCTTGATCTCGACAGTGCCGTTTGTTAGCACAAATATTCCTTGTGCTTGCTCATGGTCCCCTTGGGACATCCCCAAGTCCCCGCCACTCTCCTCCATACTAGTTCCATTTTCTTGTCCCGCCGGCGCATATCCTGTTTTCCAATTTTTATTATTTGGACCCACTTCGCCCCCGACAACATTTCGGATGGAGTCCCATTTTTATTTTTGGACTCCCTTGCCCTTGGTGGTCCCATCATTTTCTTCATGTGTGCCGATTTTTCTAGGCCGTGAGATCTCATCTCACGGTTGCCGTTTACCGTCTTTGCTTGTCCCATGCCGAAATCGCTCCTTTTTAGCCTTCCGGGTTTGCCGTGGCTCATTTTCCCTTAGCCTAGGCATCCCCATGCAGTCCATTGCAACTCGGACTGCAATGGGGGTCAACTCCCTAGCCCCAATATCCCACAACTAGCCCTTACTCAAAAGAAAAAGAAACGGCCAACTTCCAAGTGCATTCGGACTCGATTTTGGCTCTGAATGCTCCTAAAACATGTGTTTCTCCTCGTGCATACAATCCATTTCATTCCGGTTGCATGGGGCCTTAATTTTCTTTGATTTTCTTTGCAAAAATCAAAGAAAATCCAAGTCCTTTGTAACCGCCATATTCCAGAATGAATCTGGTCACGGATCAATCTCCCCAAGTGGCCATTTTTTACCGTTTAGGCCTTTTTTTCTTTTCTTTTCTTTTCTTTTTTTTTTTCTTTTCTTTTCTTTACTTTTCCTCTTTTCTTGGACAGTAGGGACCTGTCAGTCCCTACTGATGGCTTACTCACTCACTCCCTCTCACTCTTTTTGTTTTATTCTCTGACATTTTTTTTTCTTTTCTCTTTTTTTTTCTAGCATGCCAATTGTCAAGTGGCCGTTAAGGCCGTTTTCTAGCCTCTTCCTCTTAGTTTTGGCCCTTCCTATGCCCAAAGTGCAGTCCGTTATATCTCGGACTGCAATAATGGTCTTCTCATGCCCATGGGAACTTCCCTTCACTCCTATTTTCCTCCCATAGTGGCCCCTCCTACTCCGAGTTTCTCCCGGAGGGCTATTTTTCACGTGGGGTCTGTTTCGACTCCATTTTCTTGAGGGAGGCTGATCCGAGATTTTTCGGATTGCTCCCATGCCTCCCACCTCAAGTTTCTTTACCTTTTCTTTTCTTTTCGGCCTTCCCATTTGCTACCGCTAGTGCTTGCACTAGTGGTGCTAATATTCTTGGCCGTCAAGATCTCGATCTTGACGGTGTGCCTTGCCTTTATTATTTTCCCTCATGCGGTGCCGCCGTTTTTTCTTGGGACTTTCACATGTYCCCGCCACTTGTCCCGTCGGTGGTCCTCGACACTTAGTCCCGCCGGTGGTCCCCGACACTTAGTCCCGCCGGTGGTCCCCGACACTTAATCCCGTCGGCGGTCCCCGACACTTAGTCCCACCGGCGGTCCCCGACACTTAGTCCCGCCGGCGGCCCCCGACACATTTCGCCCCGGATAACATTGTTTTTACTTAGTCCCACGTGGCCCTGGGTGCCTTTCCTCGAGGTGTCCCACGTCCCTTGGGCGTTTTGCCGCCCCATGGTGACCCCTCTCCCTTGTCTTTTTTTGCGCCTTGCGCACGCCGGTTCCTTTGGTCGCGGGCCTCTACCCCGAGGCTCCCGTAGGTGGCCCCCATGTTGACCCCTCGTTCTCTATCTTCCCACGGCCTCTGGGCCGCCCATCCCTCGACTCCCTCATTCCTTTATCGCTGCCGTGCTGCTTTTGCTGGTTCAAGGGCCCTTTGGCCGTAGTCTTATTGCATTCCAACGGCCCTCCTGGCCCCATGCTATGTTCTATGTGCCCCTGTTCTTGCGCTCGCTTGCTTGCCGTCGCGAGTTCTTTCCTCCAGCGGTTCTCACCCCAAGGCATCACTCCCTCCTACGGCCTAATCCTTTGTATTTTCTCTCTCCTGCCTCCTCGCTCCAGATTTCTCTGTTCTGCACAGTTTGCCCATTTTCAGTCTCTCGAGTGATGGGAAGTTATTCGGGACTCACCAGTCCCGACACATTCCCCCCACTCATTTGCGATGTCCTCATCGTGCACCAATCTCTTGTCAGTGGGTTTTGAGGGATAGACGGGAGAGGAGGAGGAGATGTTACCCACGTCCAGATCCATTTCCCCTCCTTCGGTTCTTTAGGCAGGCCAGCGCAGTTTCCATCTCCGTTCTTCCTCTAGGCCGACCAGCGCAATCTCCTTTGTCTCCCTCGAAGTGGCAGACTCCCTTGTCTCACTCGAAGTTAACGCAACTCTCGGTGTTAACATATCAGCGCAACTCCCGGTGTTAACATATCAACGCAACTCCCGATGCCAACAGATCCCACAGCAGCCTGGCGTGGCTACTCAACAACTTCAAAGATCTGAGGGAGCTTCGAAGGGGACTACCTGGTAGACTGTTCAATTAGTCTTTCGCCCCTATACCCAAGCCCGTCGGACGAGTTGCACGGCAGTGTCGGTGCAGCCTTTGCCCTGGTACCCCTGACCCACTGTGTTGGCGGCACAGTTCCCCATCTTTGGGTCCCAATGAGCGTGCTCACACTCAAAACTCTCACTTCTTACAGCAGGCTGAGTTTAGCGGGCGGTGTATCCCCTGGCCACGGCTGCCCAGGTCTGTTCCACCACCTCGCGGGTCCTACTGCAGATCTCGGAGGTAGTAGCAAATGTTCAAATGAGAACTGCGAGGACCGAACTGGAGAAGAGTTTCGTGTGCACAGCTGCGCACAGTTAGTGTTGCTGCGACCTCTGCCCAGGTCCCCGCCCAGGCATAGTCCACCATTTCACGGGTCCCAGCGATCATTATCCCACGCAGTTCCTGCAGCAGATCGTTTGGCGGACGCCGCACCTGCACAAAGGCGCCCGATGCTCAACTTTTCTTTCGTCTCGTGGGCCAGTCACCCATTAGCTGGTATGCACGTTGGCTTTCTCGGTCCGCGTTTCAACAATTCATGGTTGTACCAACTGCTCACGCCCGCTGGCCCCGACAAACAGCCTGGTGCGCCGTGTCCCAAAAACGTGACGGGCAACTTGAAAAAATTAAAATAAAAGTAAAAACAAAAATACGAACACCGAAAAAAAAAGACGGTTCTTTGGGGAAGGGAGACTGTCAGTACCCCTCTCAGTTCTGCCGACCGGCCCTACGGATGGGCCGACAACCAAACCAAGGGGGATAGCCCCGCCAGACCCTCAACCCCTTGGCATCTTCAACCGCTCCAATGTTCCATCGTCGTCGGTCGCCGCCCCCGATCCTCGTACCTCCGCCTCGAAAGTGCAATGCCGTAACCATTACTGCTATGCCCAAGGCTAGCATTGGCACTCGCAGAAGCCCATATAAACGGGTACCGCTACGCATACGGATCCGCTACTCCAAGATCACTCCTTCGGCCTGTCAACTAAGTCAATGGCCTCAACCTCCCGCGTCCACCGTGGTGAGGTCCTTGCTTTCGTTCTTTTCTCTCTCTCGCATGCTCCAATCGCCGCCCAAAAGCAACATTACTGCCTGATGTCGTCTTCCGTATGAGCGTACGTGCACCATGGTCACTTCAACATAAAGAAAAACATTTCCTAGATTTAATCAAAAAGTCAAAAGTTCGTCGGCGGGATCGCCGACTCTATGACATCAAAATAAGAATCATCACGCGTGCCTCAAAACTGCGCGCCCACACACTCTCTACTTTCAGTCAACCATTCAGTAAGCGTGAACAAAACGCAACCGCAACTTCGCACGGTGTACTCAAGTCTTGAACAAACTTATTTTTTGTCACTTTCAAAAACCAGGGTGGATACCCTTGCAAGGGTATTCGCGCCGACACCGTGCTAACCTTCATATTGCAAGATTTGTCGGAAGGGGTGTGTTCATGAGCTAATCAATCAAGCCATTCGTGAATTCCATCCTATCCCTCTCGAAATTAATTCATTGGTGGAGTTAAAACGTGTGGATGCATTAACCGGGAATCGATTGCCTTGACAATGAGCTTAAGCAAGATGACCTTTGTTAAGCTTGGACTCTCTAAATAGTAGGTGGTATTGCTTTTCACGCAAGGGTGCTAAAGGGATGTGGTATCAGAATCAATCTAGATCTACGCAATTTTTTCCCCTTTTAATATGCGTGAATGGGCAAGAAGAAAGCAGCCCTAAGGAAAATTACATATCTTCTTGCGAAGTTTCTACTAAACGAGGACTGATAAACCTCGAACCAGGTTGAAGGTTAATTGCCAGTGATGCACTTGCCCATGGAAAAGGCAAAAGAGCGGGTTCATGAATTATCGTTATCCCTTTCCTTGATTAACATGAAGCATGATTGATTGCGGCTTGACGGTGAGCAAGCCCCCATGCTAGATATCAAATTGTTGAGGGCGCACGTGCGGTAGGTGAAATTGTTGGCGATGGTATGTCGCGCTTTGTCTGAACTTTCGAGCGGGAACTGACACAAGTCGCACCCTGACGTACTCACGTAGAGTACGAACTTATCTTGCTCTTAAATTTATCGGACTGATCCTGAACACGTCCCAAGCTTAGAGCTGCCTCTCAGCTAGGTCTATCAATGTGCTTAATTACGCCTAAACACTAAGTTCAGACAAGATGTAAGATGAACAGGAACAATTCCTACACCCACTTCCGTCGAATTAAAGCACCACACGTAGAGGTAGGTGTCGTACACTAGGCTTTTCTGAATCTTGTCCCAGTGGGATCGACTTGAATTAAGCCTAACAACTCGGCATCCCGCTCAACACTTGAAAAATTGAGTAACTCATCAATGTATCCTTTACTGCTTGCCTAGACACAGTGTTCAGCAACACCCCCTCAGTTATACGCAGGCGGAAGTAGTGCTTTGTACATTGGCGTTATCGTGTGGTCTGTTGCCAGTGATAACCAATGCACTAAGTGTACCTTTCTAACGGCGGCGCTTCCATCCACCGCTCGGAGGGTAAGCTACCACTCATGATCAGCAGACTAGTTTTAAACTATCTCAAAATGACAGGTATCCACTGAGCAGGGACCGACGGTGACTGGCTCCATTGAGGATTCCAACAACAAACAGTTGCTGAGAACTTTGGCCATGAGCCCCAGCTAAGAGAGGACTAGTGGTCAGATCGTGTTGTGGCTTCGCCGTGGCCTATTCATTCCTGCTTAGTGTTAGGCCGCTGCCGAAGTGCTTCTCAACTACCTTGAGTCCTTTCCAATCAATTTTGCAGTTAGGCCTTGGCAGTAAGACTGAGTGTCTGTCGGAACCCTCAACTATGACGAAGCCCCAACACATCCCCTGACTGTGGGTCCTCTCCGACAATTTCATTTTAGTTGATTAACAAAGAAAGGGTCAAGATATGGTTGAGGGCAGGTGAAAAGTGAAGGGAAGGAATGTTTGTGGGAGTTCTAACACACAGGAAGAGGAACCCGACGAGTAGGACTGCGGCAAGCCACATCGCGTCATTTGAGATGTGGTTGAGGACGTGAGCCCCGAAAGTATCAAAAGATAGACCCTAATCATGTGCACTGTATACTAAAAGAATCAGCGTGGAGATACAATCAGTGCAACCACACTACTCAATCAGTCGAACAAGCAACGGGTATCATAAAAGCTTGCAACAATTGTCATCCATATGAGTACGATTCAACCATTCCTGATCGCTGAGTCAAAGTGTCTTAAGATAGCTGACGCCCGCAAGGCAGATCTAGCATCAGCATTCGATCAACCGTGTAACGTATCCTGATTACCATCAACAACTGAGTCTGAGAGCAGCCTTCCACTCTGAGTGTGGAGCTCACCAGAGCTATCCGCATTCTACCCTATTTAGTGACCGATTGGAGTCTGGAAGGAATCATGAGAGAATAGGAGATTTTAGTGATGAAGTACAAATCAAACAGGGATAAGAAAGAGGGATGGGAAGAAGTGGCATGTTAGGGCATGATTTCACTTAAACAGGCCCAGAGAGAGCTCGTTGTTCGAAGGGCAGGATAAAGGAAGTATATAGAATGCGTATTCTATTTTAATGATTGTAATGGCAAGTTGCACAACACTGGCTCGTCAATAGAAACGGTTGAACAGGCCAGGGCTAAACTCGGGTGAAGTGAACTGCTCTCTCTCTATCTCTCTCATAGGAACCCCACTAACAATGTACTCGACAAGCAATACTCAGCGTCCAAGCTCCCTTTTTCCCAGTGTCTAACAGTTAGAAACCAACATCATACAGTCTTCCGTCATTCAAGATATTGTCAGTGGTGATTGGTCAAAGTTGACTAAAACAGTACTAGGATCAGTACCACTCGACCAGCATATTTCCAGATCGACTTCAATGAGATTTCATCACTATCCTATTCACTTTCTTCAACTTTCTTCGCACATAAGTGCAATCACTTGATTTTGAGTTCAGGGGACCGTCCTAACCAGTCTCAACAGGATTGCTTCCAAGGATGCTTTCCAGTATAGATATGTCAGTGCAGTGGGCATCAAACAAGAAGATTTGTCTATCTTTGTTGTTCTCAGCAGTTTTGCAAAAGGTACCATCTACGGCTTGAGGACCTATGTGAAGAAAGGCAGAGAAACTCATGAGCACTTGATGAGAAAGAGCTTGATGAGAGTGGTGCCAAACTGATCCGTAGCTTCGGACCTAATCTCTACTCGGACTATCCTAAGCCTCCAGTTCCTTTCCTTCCCACAGACGGTTCTTGATGGGGTGATTTGGTTGATCTAGCTAAGAGGTACATCTCTCTGGCAGAAATTGACGACGAGGCCATTTGACTGAACCGTCCGAGTTCTGGCACCTCAGGCGAGGAATTTTCTCTAAGCCGTATCTTCCTACTCCGTGGGAGGAATTTTGTCCTATGGCTAACTTCCGTATCGTCTCGGATGGAAGTGTTCAGAGCTCGCACGCTTTAGTTGGCTCTATATCCAGAGGCCAGAATCTTAGGAGGTACATAGGCATGGTTCGTGGCACAAGAGGCATACAACCAAATGAGAGATTGATGATGGGATCCTAGAGGGATGAGTGAAGACTCTTGACGAGTGCTGGTCATGCCTTCTCATCTGTATTCTCTGAGATTACTATGAGTTCTCACTTTTCCCTCATTTATCTCGTCTCTATCTTGAGTCAGTCAACCCTGTTTTATTTGCACTGACTTTGCTTGATGATTATGTTTCCTGGTGGTCTTATCATAGTTTTCAAAATTAGTAAAATGGCAAAATTGCTACATCCATGGCGCACAAGAATTTTGTGATTGCATGGATCCTGGAGACCAACTCACGCAAGTGTGTACATGTCATGCATCGTCCTTGCACACAACGATCAAGAGTCTCACACAATAGACAAAGGTAGATGAGAAGAGAACCGAGTTTCACAGCTCATATTATCAAAAATATGATTACAAAGTGTTTCATAGTTCCCTTAGTCCAGCGCTCATCAACGCAATGTCATTCCAGCACCAACTCATCAATATGACTTCCAATACATCAGCGCTACTCCTGCAGATTGTCTCCAAGTCATCAATGTGATCACTACTCATCAGTGCCACCTCTGCAGTTCACATCCAACTCAGGTAAGTATCTTCCATAGCCAAACCTTGAATGAACACTCTCTGCCTCAGTCCCTTCCTCCTACGATGCATACACACTCTTCACTCATGAGGATCTACTCTGAATACTACACATAGCTGTCTTCCACTAACCTTCTTAAGTCTATACTAACTCGCTGGGCAGATATGGCTGCATCCTTTCCCAGCGCACAGTCTTCTTCCTTCTCCCAGCGCATCTTCATCCTCCAGCGCTGCTCCTCCTGACTGGCGCACAAGTGCTCCAGCACTTCCACGCACAGAATGYSAGTGGAGATCTGGSGAGGAATGAGGCTGGCTGCTGCSTTTATAGTGCTGGCCTCTCCTCSCTGGGTCTGCATTGGCTCAGTTCAGCCTTTCCTTCGTCCCAGACCCTGCATTGCATGTGTCCCAGTACAGTCCCAATGAAGTTCAACTGCTGCTGAGGCCTTTCGGCCTAGATTTGGACTTGAAAGTCTGGATCTGGCCTGTCCCCTTGACTTAGACCAGAACTGGGACTTCACCTATTGATTTATTTTCGGACAGGCACACCTTTAGACGAACAGACACACTCACTGCCTGAACAGACACTCCCAAGGTGTGAATAGACACTCTTCTTTGCACGAACAGGTGCACTGACTGCACGCACAGACACACGAACAGACATGACATGCACATCTCCTGGTGAACAGGTAAGTCTTTTGACAATGCCCTTTGCTTTAGATTTGGATGTGCCCGTTGATAGAGGTCTTGACCTTTGACCTGCTTTCACGTTTCTGAGCCCTGACGAGATACCCTTTCACGCTGCTTTACTTTTACAAGGCCTGAGGCCTGCATCGGGTAAAGGCCCTTTTATGATTAGTATTTGCATGATCTTTGCTGTTCCGAACCATAGAGGCCACTCGCCAGAGAGAGCTTGTGAAAGTAAGTAGACAATGGATCAGTGAGCAACTGTAATCGCCATCATCTTGGTCTGAGGGGCGATTACATATGGCACTCACTCTTTCYTTTCTTTTCTTTTCTTCGAGCCTGAATCGGACTAAGATAGAGTCCTTCTAATTATTTAATTGCAAGAGTCTACAAAATCCTGCGTGACAGCCTGTTGGCTTTTCTAGTCGCCCGAAGTGGCCTGCCTGAAAAAAGTGCGACACCAGCACTTCAGCCATAGCCTCTGGAGTCCATTGCTCTTCTTATGTCAGCAGCTGGCGATACAAACGTACCACGTACTTCAAGATCCCCCTTGTGTTGTGCTGCTGGCTGTGGTGCTCATCATGGACTTCATTTTTTGAGTTTATTATTACCTCAAGGTGTACCTTTGCCACTAGCACCAAATGGATGGTTCATCACCGTCATTAGCCGGGCCGCCTTCCGCATAGTGACAGTGGCAAAAACTTTCCGTGACATCCTTTCCTCGATCACTATCCACAACTCCTTGGTGCGTCTGCCCCACTTCACCACCTCTTTCCCTTGCCATTCCTTCCACTCTCTCGCTACCTCCACCCTCTCTGTCCACCATCTTCAGTTTGGCCCTCATGGGGCCCGACGTTCAATTCCTCCATTTTATGCGTACTCTTCACCAATTCTTTGGTGAGCAAGATAGGCGAATATTTGGCCCCCCGTTAACCGTCTCTCTCTCCTTCGTGTTCCCTTGTCAGAGGGGCCATACACCGTAACTACTCCCCATGTTTCCTCTTCCCATTGTAGGGCGACCCAGGCCCACCGTCCCCTAGAGTCGTAATACCAATCTTTAACTTCCCCTCTAAAGTGGGGGGAGACCAAAATACACACTCCTCCTCTCATTCCCCGGGCCGGGGCCCACACCTGATGGCCCTTCCACCACAACACCGGTTCTGCAGTCCTTTGTTCATCCAGCTTGGTCTCCTGTAGGCATACCACATCGATCTGCTCTTTGACCTTCGCCGCCAACTCCCTTCGTTTGGGTAACAGGCCCCCTATTCTACAGAGGAGACTTTTGTTTGTTTTAATTCCCTTGGCTGTGGTTTCGCAGACAACTCCATCAACAAAACATGCTCGTTGCAGATCTCCTCTGCTCAGAAAAGCGAAAAAGCAGAAGGGGTGGAGGGGGCCGCGCACAGAGGAAACAGGTATTCTGAAAAGCACACTTCTTTTGCAGTACACACAAGCAAGCAGGGTGTGATAAATGCAGTAGACAACTTCCAAACATACATTCTGAATAGCACACTTCTTTTGCAGTACACAAGCAAGCAGTGTTTCATAAGTGCAGTAAACATTCCTATCTCAAAAGGATGTTTTTCACAGTTGTGGGGTTTACACTAAGGTGGCTAAACACATTTGGGGAATACCATGAGACGAACAGACATTTGAGTAGTACATTTTTAGCACATTTGAGATGTAAGACAGATATAAAGCACAAACATGTTTGACCTGCCAAAAAAGGACGGGAATCGCACAAAGAGACCAATCAGGATGTAGCATGAGCTTTACATGTAACATAGTGAAATACGACAAAAACACTTGTGAAACGAAGGAATCCTCTCTCTCTCTCTCTCTCTCTCTCTCTCTCTCTCTCTCTCTCTCTCTCTCTCTCTCTC
>BFEA01000758.1:357024-372300 GCA_003427395.1 Chara braunii | reverse complement strand
ACTATTAAGTTAAATCCTCAGAAATCAAAATTTGCTAAGTCTCAGGTATTGTATCTTGGACACATAGTAAATGAAGAAGGACTAAGGCCAAAAGAAAGAAAGATTGGCCGGGACCCAAGACTGCCACTGAATTATGATCCTTCTTAAGGACTTGCTAGATATTATAGAAAGTTTGTGAGGAACTTCCCTTATAGTTGTACCCATGAGAAAATTGCTAAGGAAAGAAAAACCTTGGTTATGAGATAAAAATTGTGAGTTTGCATTCAAGAAGTTGAAGCACATGCTAACTCACTACCTTGTTCTAAAGATTGTTGACCCGTCACTCCCTTTGATTGTAACAACTGATGCTAGTCAGTTTGGGATTAAGGTTGTGCTACGCAAGATGATGGGAAAGTGTATAGACCTATCGAGTTCATTTCAAAATGCCTTCCGTTTTATAAAGTAGTTAACTCAACGTACGAAAGAGAATATTATGCCTTGGTTCAAGCGCTAGACATGTGGAAACACTACTTGCTCGAAAGACATTTCACGGTTTACTCAGACCCCTCGACCCTAAAATGGATAAAGATGCAACCACGACCTTCCGACAAGCTAGTGAGATGCCCCGGTGTTCCGATTTCTTTGGTACCATTGTTTCCTACCTTGATATCTGAATAGAGTTGAATGATAAAGCCCGACAAGGGTATGCTAGGGATCCTATATGGAGTCCTATCATTCAAACCTTACAGAAAAATCATGAACTCTTCCCTGGGTATAAAATGACTGATGGCTTCCTCCTCTTTACTAACAAAACCAAAGACAGAACATGCATCCCTCATAGAGAAGATATTAAAAGTTTGGTTGTTGGGGGATGCCATGACATTGAAGGTCACTTCGGATTTAAGAAGAGGTTTACTAATGTCAGATAACTCTTGGAATGAAAAGGAATGAAAGAGGATGTGCTAACCTTTCTGCGAACTTCTCTTGTTTGCCAAAGAAACAAGCCCTCCCATGAGAATCCCTTGTGCCTATTGCGACCACTACCTATTCCAAGTGAGCCAAATGAGTCTACTTCGATTGACTTTACGAGTCTCACCAAAAGTCGGAATGAAAACAGTCAGGTCAATGTCGACATATTCTCTAAGTACGTGATGTTCATTCCTTTACCACCTGAAGCTAGAATGAAACTCGTCATCCAAAAGTTCCAGATGAGATGGGTTTCCGAATATGGATTTTCGAAAACCATTGTCTCTGATCGTGATGTACGATTCGTTGCCCAATAATAACAGAAGTTGACGGAAGCATATGGCACTCAATTGACCATGTCGTCAAGTAGACACCTTGAAACGAATGGCCAAACTGAGCAAATGAACCGACTGTGCCAACAACTTTTGTAAATATATATACAGCCACATCAGATTGATTGGGATGAGAACTTGCCCAAGATAGCGAGTGCGTATAACAATAGTGTACATTCAGTAACGGGCCGAACACCTATCACACTGCATAAAGGCTTAGAATTTGAGACGTCCCATTGATGCTCTGACTAGAGACCAAGTCCAAAGGCTACCCCCGGAAACGAGAATTTGCAATTCTCTACGAACAAGATACACAGAAAGTAAAGGAAAATATTCAGAAAGCCCACCTGCAGATGATTGAACATGCTAACAAGCATCGTCGACCATCACAGTCCCAAGAAGGAGACCTAATCTAGGTAAAGTCTAAAGAATTTACCTTGGAAGAAAACGTATCACAAAAATTGTTGCCTGTCTATTATGGACCCTGGGAAGTTCTCAAGGTGATTGGGGTTACAGACAGACCTGCCTGTAAAATTGATGTACCCCCTCACCTCGAGACATATCCCGTCTTTCACGCTTCTAAACTGCTACCCTATGTCGAACGCCACGAGTTTCCTAACCGGCCCACCATGATTCCTCCCAATATGAATGGAAGCAATGAAGTTGAACGAATCATGGAACATACATACTCCTCTACAGGTAGCAGAGGAAGATCGCAGAAGCAATATAAGGAAAAGTTCAAATCACAACCTATCAAAGAAGCGAGTGTTACGATCATGGTCATTCCCAAAGTGCAAATTCACAATGAAAGACAATGCCACCCAATTGCGATAGAAATTAAAGCACTTGCAAAGACATAGAGACCAAAGAAGAGAGAAAGAAGAAGAAGAAGAAGAAGAAGAAGAAGAAGAAGAAGAAGAAGATGTGCACCAGCAAGACCAATGACAAATCCCCCTTCTCTCTCCACCTTCCTCCTCCTCCTTCACTTCGCCAATCTTATTCTTCTTCCAATAATAATAATAACAATGAGTGGATGAACCAGAATCAATATCCGAAGTTCCCTCTTACTGCTGACATCACAATAGGTCCACCATAGCTATGGTTTCCCCCCCTTCTTCCACCTCTCACAAGCCTAGGCTATGGCGGACAACTGAGGGCTCTGCTCTTCTATGTAAAGGAAAACACAAAGCAGCTATGTCGCTGCACTCCTGTCCAAAGGACAACCCAAAGCAGCTATGCCTCTGCTGATTAAGCCGGCATGCCTGACCTGCCTCGAGCTTCCTTGGTGCAGCATCACCCCAACTGGGGCCTTCCAGATGCAACGCTCAACGAGGTGATGAAGATGGTGTCCACCATAGCCAGGTAGGTACCTCGCTACTATCCTCCTTCGACCCCTTCTTCCTCCTCCTCAAGCTGGGCTGCTCGCCATAGCCAGGCTGAGCGCCCAACTGCTCTTCACCTCCAGGCAGCGCTTGGCTCAGCAGCATGTCGCCAATCCTTGCATACCGCAAATGAGGAGGAGCTGCTTGCTCCTCTGGAAGATATAGCGGCCTACTGGCCTCTTGGGCGGTGACTTCCTAGGCCGAGCGGCCTCCCAGCAACCGGTACCTCCTCCCTTTCGGAGGGAAACATCATTGCAGGCTCTGCTATCGTCCAGACAGGCCCTAGACTCGGGCGACTTTGACTGGTACCGGCCTACCTCTAACCTACCACTACTGGGCCTCTAAAAATGCCAACTTTTTATCTTCTTCTGCTCGGCCTCCAGTACCCGACACTTCTACCACTACTTGAGTGGTGCCGGCCTACCTGCTACTCGAGTGTTTTTCCCGCTGCTCTAAGTGTCACGGGCCTACCCCCGCTACTTGAGTGTTTTCCCCCCTGCAACCCTCAAAGTCACGGCCACAGGTAAGTACCGGCCCTGCGGGGTCTTTCAACCAACAAGTACCCTTGCGGGTCACACACACACTCAGCCGACAAGCACTTAGACAAGCATGCAAACCAGCAGGCACGCACACACACACAGACTTGGAAACCACAGCAGAATGCGGGAATCTCAGCAAGGCATTCATTCCAGCGGCAAATCCCAGAACTCAGCATTGTTCTCAGTCTGTGTTTTGGCGGGTCATTGCACTACCCCCCTCTCAAGGGCGAGGTCCCTTCGAGCGAGTAACTCGTTAAACCACCAGTACCTCCGAGCCTGTTTTTGCCGACCCTGAATTTCACAGCGCTCCGAGTTTTGTCGAGCCTGGGTACCACTTCGTTTTCTTTCTGGTACTCTCACGGAAAGAACAAAAAAAAAACAAAAAAGAAGAAGAAAAGTTGCGGCCCAGAACCTCAGAGAAAAAAAAAAAAAAAAAGGAAACAAAGCTTTGGTCGTGATTGCAGTTGTATACATTCTTGGAAGTGGTAGTGTGAGTGTGCCCTCAATGAGGGCATCTCAGCCCCGTGGCCAGGTTGTCAGATTCCAAAAAGAGAATAAAAGGGGGAAAAAACGGGCACATGGATCCGACCGTGAAAATGGATGGATACATTCCCCTAAGTGCCAGTGTGATGAGCCTTACAATCCTTTGACAAAACATAGCTTGAGCAGATCACGGACAGTTTGAGCAATTCACAGATAGGGGACCCATAAGAAACACACGACCAACAAAAAAAAGAAAACAGTAACATTCAGAATGTGACCGCCTTACCTGTCAGGTGCATTCTGTGGAGGAAGATTGTGAGCACGACCTCCTGGACTACCCAGCCCGACATCATTGCAGTAGAGAAAGCATTTTTTCCTCCCCCTTTTTCCTGGACTATAAAATTCAGATTTATGGGACATTGCGGACCCTGTGTCCCACCCTGAAAAGTTCGGGTACCGGCCAAGACATCGTAATTTCTTAACACTGGCGGAGGTACTTAAAGTCGGCACAAAATGCGTCGTAGGCGTAGATCAGGAAGAGAGATTTAGTAAGACCATAAGGAGTGAGTTTTGCAGAAAACTTAGCAGTATGTCCATCAGCGATCTGTCGTTCATAAGCGTTAACAACACGGGGAACATTCTTTAGCAGCTCTTTTCGGTCGATCCAGAAGAACTCGTTCAAAGGGTGATAGAGGAAGTGAACCTTGTACTGTCTGTTCCTCCCTCTTCCTTCATGGGAAACAATTTGGTCTATCTCATGGCCGCCATCGATAGGGCAAGGTATCATAGGATCTCGAAAGGAAAAAGTCTCATCATCGATGTGTGGAAACAGTTTGGACGAGTGAAAAACCGGATATGTCCGCAGATGAGGAGGCACGTCAATCACATACGAAGGACCAAAATCATCCTTAACCACCTTTAGAACCTGCCAAGGGCCATAGAAGAGTGAAAGAAGCTTTCGTGATACGCCATCTTTGTCAGAAAACTCAGACATTTTGACCCAGACATAACTTCCTACTTCGAAGTTCCCTTCTTTGCGCGACTTGTTAGCATGTTTGATCATGGCATGCTGACGCTTGTTCATCGCCGCCATAGCAACTTTGAGCAAGCGTGCATACTTGGCATTGTAGCCAGGCATGCTGGATGTCAGACCAAGGGACCGTTCGGAACAGATAGGAGAGAGGATTGCGCAACTGCCAACCATATTGCAGCTGATTCGGTGTCACGCTAGTTGCAGAGTGAATGGAGTTGTTGTACAGCCCCTTCACTTTGTGTAGCTCCTTGTCCCATGTGTTCTGATTTGGAACAATTAACGCACAAAGTAGTTGAATGAAAGTCTTGTTGATTTCCTCGGCCAATCCATTGGCTTCGGGGTGTCAACCAGAAGTCTTGTCGAGTTTAATGTCGTAGATTTGAGAAGTGAAGTTCCACACTAATGAACTTGGTGTCCCGATCACTCACAAGAGTTTTCGGGGGTCCATACTGCAAAATGTACTGCTGGTGAAATTCTTCGATCACAAGCTCAGTTGGTGCATGAGGAGGTAGAGGAATCAAATTCAGAAATTTGGAAAAACGATCCACGATAACCATAACTCGTGAATGCCCTCCCTCGCTCACCTTCCCCATGTCCGTGAAATCGATAGAGACCGACTCACCGGGTCCATCAGGAATGGGGAGGGGTTTCAGCAGACCATAAGGCTTATGCCTATGGACCTTGGTTCGTTGACAGACTTGACATTCAACAATAAATTTCTGAGCAGATCCCTTCATTCCCGACCAATCAAACTGCTGCAAAAGACTTCCATAAGTCTTCTCAAAGCCGAAGTGTCCACTCCGACCATGTGCCGAATCCAAGAAATGAGTCCGGAGAGGCGCATGGTTGGGTACACACAAACGATCAAACTTCCCATACGGGCGGAATACAAGACCCTCACACTCGTGAAAATCAGGCCGACAGCTAGGGTCAGCCTTGAGCTGCTCAAGGATGGCACGAAGGTCCGGATCCTTGGCAATGTGTTGGACCAGATCCTCCGTCGGTTTCCTTCGGAGGTCATACGAGCTCACAAGGCAAGTCAAAAACTCAAGATGACGCGACAAAGCATAACATGATTATAACAACCTTTCGTATGCTTCTGTTCAAAATTGTAAACATCGATGTCATGCAGTCAGCGGGTCAGTGTCGGAGAGAGATCAGTTTGCGTTTTAATCCACTACAAGGTCTGATGATCTGAGTAGACCTTGAAGTGACAACCCAAGAGGTAGTGCTTCCAATGTGTGAGCGCTTCTCGCAAGGCATATAGCTCGCGCATTTATGTGGAGGTAGCTACCTTGTGGCTGGGCATGCGTTTGCTGTAATATTCGAGCGGACGCAGGCCATCCCCATCATCTTATTGCAGCACTGCACCAATCCGATACTGGCTCGCATCCGTAGTGACCACGAACGTGAGGTTGGGATCCGCAATGCGGAGCACAAGATGACTTACCAAAGCCTCTTTCAAGGCTTGAAACGCAGTCTCGCACTTCTCACACCACGCATAGGCAACATTTTTGCTTGTTAGTCTCGAGAGTGGGTGAGCAATTTCAGAAAATTTTGACACAAACTTTCGGTAATATGAAGCCAAACCAAAGAAAAAATGCAGCTCGCGTACGTTTGCCGGTTGAGGCTACTTTTGTATGACCTCAACTTTGGTTGCCTCTAGCTCAAGGTCGTTTCCAGACAACTGATGCCCAAGATAGATGACGTTGTCCCTTCCAAACTCAGATTTCTCTAAATTGAGGTGCAGTTGTGCCTACTTGAGGACTTGCAAAACCTCCTCAAGGTGTTGGAAGTGCTCTTCCACGGACTTGCTGAAAATCAAGATGTCGTCAAGGTAAACAACAATAAACCTGTTTAGCTGATGGCGGAGAGCCTTGTCCATGAGGCACTGAAATGTGGCTGGTGCATTCGTAAGACCGAAGGGCATAACAATGAATTCGTACAACCCATCGCGTGTTTTGAATGCAGTTTTGTGCTGGTCGCTCGGATCAACTTCAATCTGGTGGTAGCCAGATTTGAGGTCGATCTTGGAGAAGACTTTGCATCCACCTGCCGCATCTAGCAGATCATCTATGCGAGGCAAATGCTAAGCACTCTTTCTGGTGATCCGATTTAGGCCACGATAGTCAATACACATCCGGAGTTTGCCTCCTTTCTTTGGCACAAACAAGACAGGGGCACCAAACTCAGACTCACTAGGCCTAATCTATCCACGATCAATCATATCGTCAATTTGTCTCCTCAACTCCTCCAACTCGCCTTGTCCCATATGGTAGACGCAGCCCTTTGGAGGAACACTCCCTTCTATTATCTCGATCTTGTGTTTGATCGGAAGCTCGGAAACTCCACGAGGTTCAGCCAGAACTTCAGGAAATCGATCTAATAGACGACGAATGTTTGTTGGGACTTCCGGTGGAGGATCATCCTCATGAGGAGGAGAGAAAATCAGATTGAGAATTTACAGCAATTACAATCGCATTCGAAGTACTTGAATCAGAAGTAGACTATTTTTTTACAGTAGAAGTAGATGGAAAAGAAGTAGAGGTAGTAGAAGTAGAATTACTTCCCGAGGTAGAAAATGCAGCAAAAGTAGAATGTACATGGACAGGCTTTACAAGAGCTTCATGCACATGCTCAACTTCCTTGCGCCTGCGCAGTGATTTGCAAAATTTGTTTGCACTCAAAAGAGTCACAGGGGACTCGCGCATTTTGGCATCAAGCACCACGAACTGAGTATCCGCCCACGTGGTCCTTAGACAATGAGCATTTAACCAGCCCAAGCCAATGACCGGGTCAAAAGGACACTTGTCCATGACATAAAAGTTCAGCTCATGTGTGACAGTGCGATCCTTGTCAAAAGTGACGCGCACACCTTTGACAACATGTGTTGAGGTGACAACCTCTTGGTTGCCTACCTGGGTCTGACAAGGGTTCTGCAATTCCACTTGCTTCATTCCCAGGCCCTCCTTACGAATCCCGTTAGGAGAAAATAAGTTAGTCGTTGAGCCATTATCAATCAGGACACGGATGTATCGGCGGTTACTGAGCAACTTAAAGAAGATCATATCCACACTCCCTTCAACACAGCGTTGCTGCTTGAGCTGCAACCAATGTTCCAGGTGAGAGTGGAAGTTGACTTCCTTAGTCTCCTCCCAAGGCTCAGTGTAAAGTACTTGAACTGCAGCAGCCTTGGATTCAACATCGGTCCGGGCTCCAAGAGCAGGCTGTTAATCAGATTTAGGCTCCTTGGAGGGGCCTGCAGCTGACTGTTCAGCTTCCCTTCGTTTAGAGAGTGTTCATGACCCTTTTACGCCCTTTGCCTGTTTCCCTGCAGACGATCACAGTCCTGCACAGTGTGCCCAGGCTTTTGACAATGCAAGCACACGCGCACTTTGGATCTCCTCTCCCATTTTTTTTTACTAATGCGGAGGGCTGCCCACTGCTTGGTGGAAGCATCCTCCGGTTTCTCAAGGATCTTTGCATTCTTGGGGAGGTGTGATATAGTTCCCTTACCCGAACCACGGTTAGGCCCCTTGCTTGAAGCAGTCTTTTTAAAGGCATTGCATTTCTCTTCGGTATTCATGTCACACTCGATGGTTGATGTAGAACAGCCCACGTCGGAGTCCGGCTCTAGATCGTCATCTAGAGACAAATCATCCGCATAGGACTGATCCTCAACCTCCCGATGTTCATGCAGGACAAGCTGGTTGCTGCTTCCGTACCGCTTGCGTTGTGAGGTTCTACCTGCATCGGGTGTCTTCGCACGCCTCGCGAGGTCCCTGGCTTCTAGATTGACTAGATCTCTCAGTAGCTCACGCCAAGTCGTATGGTCCTTGAGTCCTAGCTGGGTGACATAGCCTTTAGGGGCCACTCCCATTACTACATCCATGCAAGACACGTCAGTCCATCCCAGGTTTGGAGTAGTGAACAGACCAGTCAAGTGTTGCTCCGAAGCCTGCATGGAAGTCCTCCACTTTTGGCCCTTAAGGGCCTCAAGCTTTAGCCTTGCATTGAGCGCAGCGTGCTTATCTTCATACTGCGCGATGAGGAGGTCCTCAAGAATACGTACAAGAGTTACTTTCAGCCACCCAGTCAGATCAATCCTCTCATAACCTGCAGTAACAACTTGAGAGTTCTATGAAACTCCGTACGGCGGGCTCAATATTTGTGCCCAGGAAGTAACTTGAGAGTTACTTCCTGCGGTGTTCACGGTACCTCGAAGTATGAGCGCATTGAGCTGATCCAAGAGGTGTTGTCCGCTTCCCGTTGTACTTGGACGACAATGTGGCCGCCCTCTTGTCCACTACCGGACCACCGTATTGTACGCCAGTAAGAATTGCGGCCTTTTGGGCTGATGTTCCTGCATTTGGGACTAGGACCAGTGCAGAACTGTCGGCGCTGCCGCTTGAGGAGTTGGCACTCGTTCCTGCACTCGTCACAGTTCCACTTGCTCTTGACATGAGGACTGTGTTAGGGTGAGAGACTGGGCATACAATTGGGACTGTTTGAGGCTGACTATCTCAGCCTGCAACTCTTGGTTCCGCTGCTTTAGAGTTGTCACACGGGACTCGAGATCTTCCAAGGTCCGCAGTTGAACCAAGGCTGCTATGGCAGCAGCTCGCTTCTCTTGGAACCGGTCATAACTAGATTCCGGAACCTCAAGGAGGGCCACTAGTGTAGCAATACTTGTGGCTTTGGCTGCTGCCTCTGCCTCCCTCTCTCTGTGCTTTGCGTCCTCATAAAGTTTCTGAAAGAAAGGTTTCTTGCTCTCGGCAGCTGCGTTCATCATGGCCTTCCATTGCTCGGATGTGATTTCTGCCATGCCAGAGGATAGGGCGTCAGTAGATCTCTCAAGAGGGGTCCGCACTTTGCTCACTTTTGGACGAACACTCCTCTTACCCCTCCTCACACTCTAAAAAAGAACACCTTCTCTCTCCCTTCTCTCTCTTTTCGCTTTCTGGGCACGCGTCTCAATATCGAACATAGATAGTTCAAATAACAAGAAAAACAGTAAATCACAAAGAGTAGAAGGTAGAACTCCTAGCCGGAGCAGCAATTCATTTGGACTTAGAGAATGGCATTCACGCAGCACAATAAAGATAAATAAATAAATAAATAAAAACAAATAAAAGAGAGGACCGACTTAACGAACGGGCCCGATCAGATTAGCTGGAGATCCCCTCTTTTCTATATTGACAAGGAACATGTACCACAATAAGTCAGCCGAAGAAAACTAACTGCAGCAATGGAGATTTCGAGCGGTGCAGACGGTCGCCGAGCAAGATGTGGGGCAGTATGTGAGAACATGCAGTAAGACCAGTCAAGATCCCCTTGAAAGGAATGTCCTTACTAGTCGTATGTCCCCCAAATTCAGCACAACAAAGAGATGCATTGACGACAACAAATTTGGGCCCTAAAGGTCCTGTCCCATTGGGCCTGGTCCCACTGGTCCCAAGTAGGTCATGGACCAGGACCAACGAGATAGGTGTACCAAGTCAGTCCCAAACTGCCTCTACCGTACTGAAAAGGAAAAGAGACTTTCAGCAAGAACTGACCGCTACAGCCGTTCAGAAGTGAAAAGACAATGCACCGTAGCAAGATATGTCATTGAGAACAAGATACAGCATCCATCCATCCATCAGGTGAGAAAGCAATCCACATGCTCACACACACAACCAAGACCGCAAGGAAGAGGAACAGAGCCCAGCACACCCCAACAGGCCATGAAGCACCAAGCAACCTCCCACAGGCATAACCAGGTCACACGACACTTACCTGTGAGGCCCGGCCTCCAAAGATGGATAACGACTTACCCCCCTCTCTCATAGGTCCTCCAGACCCCTATCTACCACTACACGAAGTGTCCTAGTACTACTAAGAGGGCCTCCCTACACCCCTGTTACAACGCCGGATCCTCCGTCGATGTCTGAAGACCAAAGTAGCAACTTGCAGCTCTTCGATGCAGATATGGCAGCCTCTGATCAAGTCTCCCTCTTGAGGGGAAACCCAAAAGTCACTCAATGTCTTCTTGAAGTACAGATTCCAGGTGCGAGTACCTCTCACTCTCTACTCCCTCTCGCTTACTCCAATCAGACTCCTTTGTGTCTCGCCACCCCATTCCATCACACAAGCAACCTGGTCAGGTCTTATGTCGACCCTACATGACCTAACCAGGTGGGGGCAGTATCCACATACCTCACTGCCCCTCTTAACCCTAACTTCCAACCCTAATTCGAGATTAGGTTAGCCCTAACCTAATTCGGAATTAGGTTTAGGGTGAGTAACACGTCTCGCCAGCAAGTAACTCCGCTCCGATACCAATTGTTACGATCCTAGTCGTTCCCAAAGTGCAAATTCACAATGAAAGACAATGCGACCCAATTGCGATAGAAATGAAAGCACTTGCAAAGAGATAGAAGAAGAAGAAGAAGAAGAAGAAGAAGAAGAAGAAGAAGAAGAAGAAGAAGAAGAAGAAGAAGAAGAAGAAGAAGACGATGACGACGAAGAAGACGCCGACGACGAAGAAGACGATGAAGAAGAAGAAGAAGAAGACGACGACGACGACGACGACGACAAAGAAGAAGAAAAAGAAGAAGAAGAAGAAGAAGAAAAAAAAAAGAAGAAGAAGAAGATAGGAAGAAGAAAAGAACGAAGAGAAAGAAGAAGAAAAAGATAATTGGAAGAAGAAGAAGAAGAAGAAGAAGAAGAAGAAGAAGAAAAGAGTAAATATATATATATATATATATATATATATATATATATATATATATATATATATATATATATATAAAAAGGAAATTGTCGTCGAGTACTGATTTGCGCGGAGGTAGCAACAACGATGATGAGGATGGCACGGCGCAGCGACGAGGACGACGGGCACAGCGATGGCGACGTGGCACGACGACGACGATCGCGACGGTGACGATGATGATGTGGCACGACGACGACGATCACGATGGTGCCAATGATGACGTGGCACGAAGACGACGATCGCGACGATGATGATGTCGTGGCACGGCCACGACCAACGTGACGATGATGCTGATGACGTGGCACGATGGCGATGGTCTCGATGATGATGATGACGTGGCGACGACGATCTCGACGATGACGATGATGACGTGGCACGCGACGATGGCGATGATGAAGCCGGGTGGGTTGGGCAGGTCGAACCGCTCCGATACCAGTGTAACGAGCGCACTTTGAGGGAGACAAGGAGAGCCGAGGGAGAGGGAGAGAGAGGGAGAGGGTGAGAGCACACACTCACACTCACTCACTCGACACGAATGGGGGTCTGACGCAGACACAATGGCAAAGACACAAAGTCAAAGTCTTGGATTCCCAATGTCGAAACAGGGGCAAGTCACCCTGAGTACGAGTACAGCAGCCGAGAACTGGTACGAGACTGGGTCCCCATACCGTATGGGGAGCCGGTATAAGTACCGGTGACACGTACGGTACCAGGGGCATTTTTGCAAAGGCCCCGAGGGCAAAACTGAAAAATGCGGTATTTAAAAGTGGCGCCCGAATTGCAGCGTGGTGCCAGTTGTCCAAAATCCTACGGTACCAAAGGAGGGGTTTGGAAAAAGGGTGCCAGGCCGAGAACGGGATGCAGCTGAAACAGGAAAAGGATAGACCAGGGATCGAGCCCTGGCCGAGTCCGTAACAATAACATTCAAAATACAAGTCTGAGAAGTTAGCAGACTCTTACAGCAGCTTGTGTGCTTCATGCGTTCTACAATCATTATAACAGAACCGTGATGAGGGTATGTATCTAATCTTAAATCTTTGTATCTAGAAGGGGCAGGCCATCAAGACCTCGCTTGAGATAGAGAACGTTGTTCCTAGGTATTCAGACCTTCGGGAGGAGCACACAGGAGCTGTTGACAAGGAATTTGTCCACGTGATAGAGATTATTCCGGGTAGTAAAGTGCCTATGGGTAAGCTCTAAAGGATGTCCCCAGCTGAGCTCGATGAGCATAGGCGGCAACTGAAGGAGTTACTGAAAAGGGATGTATACGGCCGAGTACATCTCACTATGGTGCACCAATTTTGTTTGTCCCTAAAAGAGGGGGGACACTAAGGATATGCATTGATTATAGGGGCCTCAATGCTATCACTGTGAAGAACACGGAGCACCTACCTGGCATTGACAACCTCTTCAACGGGGTTCAGGAACAGCAAGATAGATCTGAAGTCCACCAAGTATAGATTAGGTTGGAGGATCAGCACCAAATACAGATTTGAAGGTCTGTACGAGTTTGTGGTGATGTCGTTCATTCTCTGTAATGCCCCCGGTACATTCCAACATGCAATGAACCGGATCTTTCATGAATACTTAGATAAGTTTATCGTCGTGTACCTCAACGATATTGTTGTCTTTACTAGGACTCTGGAGGTGGTAGGCTTACTCCGGAAACACAAGTACATGATCAACATGGAGATATGCAAATTCGGTAGCACCAGAACCTTGTGCTTAGGTCATGAGATTTACGAGGATGGCTCGATGCCAGAAGATGTGAAGGTGGCCAGCATTAGAGATCAACCACGACCTCAGTCTGTGACTGAGGTCAGATCGTTCTTGGGGATAACCGGCTATTATTGTACGTTCATTCAAAACTGTAGCATGACAGCAAGCCCTTTGAACAATCTCACTCGCCTTGACACCCCTTGGGACTGGACAGCGGACTGCGAGCGTGCCTTCAGGAGACTAAAGCATGCTTTGACTCATCACGAGGTCCTTGAAATCCCGAATCCTGGCAAGCCCATTACTGTGACAATTGATGCTAGCCACTACAGAATAGGTGCAGTTTTGCAGCAGCAGAAGGGAAAAAGTTGAGGCCGGTTGAGTACATGAGTAAAACAATGTTGTCTCAAAAGTTAGCTAAGTGTACACTTATGGGAGAGAGCTTTATGCTCTTTACAAGGCCCTGACCCATTGGAAGCACTATCTCCATGGCAGATTCTTTGAAGTGAGACCTGACCATGAGACTCTCCAATGGATCAAGACAACCTACTTTCTCTGACGCGCTGAAGAGGTAGATACAAGTCATTGATATGTATAACTTCCACCTCTCACATGTCAAAGGTGAGTTTAATAAGGTTGCTGAGGCGCTTTCACGGAGGACTGATTACCTGGGAGTGCTGATAACTAAGTAGGGCCTATCTGATGATGTATCTCGACAGATGTTGGATTTCTAGGAGGAGGATAAATTCATGTATAAGATCATTCGCAGGCTCGAGGCGGGCGACAAGGCCACATCTGATGAGTTTGTGATGGTCAATGACTTGCTCTTCCTTGATAATGCTTGGAATTTGCGTAGTTTATTCTTAGGACAGTGTCACAAAGCGACAGGTAATTTCCATTAGAAAACGTCTCCAACTTTCTTCAGAGATTTTGGTGGCCCACAATGTTTGAGGACGCAAGGAATTACGTTGAGACATGCCAGGTTTGTCAAAGAGACAAGCCTAGGACTCGAGCACCTCTAGGTATTCTCAAACCTCGGCCCATTCCTGCTGGATCAAGAGTTCATGGACAATCTCGTGACGAGCAAGTCTGGAAAGAGGCACATTTTCATCATCGTGGACCGGTTTTCTGAGTATCCTAGGTTAGCTGCGCTGGAGACTGCTAAGACAGACCTTGTTATCAAAATGTTCACGGGTCGAGATTTTCGACTGCCTAAGTCTAAAGTGAGTGACCGACTGAGATGTTAGATTCACAAGTGAACTGTGGAGAAAGACAGTGGAACAGATGGGACCCCAGCCGCAAATGACATCTGGGAACCAACCCGAAACTAACAGACAGGGCGAACAGATGGACCGGGTAGTTCAGCAATTGCTGAGGCATTACATAAAGCCAAGTCAAGATGACTGGATGAGAAGCTTCCTCTCACCCCCAACTTATAGAACAATGTTGCACATAGTATAACTACTCGGACACCGAATCAGCAACGAAGGCCACCGTTAGACTTCCTTCTGCCTGAGACTAGACCGACTGCAGCACCTGGTAGCATTGAGTTCAGCATGGAGTACAAGAGGATGCTGCAGGAGGCTACTGAGCAGATTCAGAAATCTCAGATTGCAATGATTGCATCGGAGAACAGACATAGAAAAGAGTCCACATTTCAGGTGAAACAAAGGGTGTGGATCAAATCGTCAGAATTCACAGCAGAAATAGACATCTCGCGCAAGCTAATGCTGCAGTACTTAGGAACATGGGAAGTCCTTGACGTTGTACGATCTGATCCCGATGGTACTTCCTACGTGATCCCAGTACCACCGCATCTGTGCACTTACCCAGTCTTCCATGCCTCTAAACTTCTTCCTTTCGTTCAGACTGATCAGTTTCTGTCGAGAAGGTTAATACGCGATAAGGGTTAGGACCTGGGCTGGGCCGGCGCCCAGCCGGTTGGGCCCGGGGGGGTCAGCCCGGCTGAACTGGGCGACGCAAAAACATGGCAAGGAATTTTTTTATTTTTTTTTCGAAGGTGGGGCTGTGCTGCGCTGCACTAGAGGACCCCGAATCTGCAATAAAAAAGTAAATTGGGGGTTGGGGGGTT
>BFEA01000758.1:325790-337930 GCA_003427395.1 Chara braunii | reverse complement strand
AGAGAGAGAGAGAGGGAGAGAGAGAGAGAGAGAGAAGAGAGAGGAAGGGGGACGGTAGCCATAGCTGCCGAGTTCGGGGAAGAAGACCAACATCAAAAAGGGAGAAAGAAGAGACGCAGAGAGAAGAAAGGAAGAAGACAGTGACGAAGAGGGAGACAAGATCAGCCATAGCTGAGGTGAAGGAGAAGGAGGTCCACCAGAGCCGGGAGGTCAGAAGGTTGACCGGGAGAGTTGACCAGATGTTGACCGAGGTTGACGACAGGTGTTGACCCGGCATTGACCAGCGTTGACCGGGCTGTCCAGGGCATTGACTGAGCGTTGACCGAAGCTGCCTAGCACATTGACCAGGAGCGTTGACCGGCGAAGTTGACCAAGACCGTTGACCGGAGCGTTGACCCAGCTGGAGCAAGAAGACAAACGGTACTGTCTTTCCAAGCCTGGCCTATTCCTTACCCCGTGAGTGTGTACCTTCACCCCGGTACTTGCTGGCATAGAGTCTGTCAAGGACAATCAGTCCTATCTCCCTGTCACTACTGTCTAGGGTGTTAGGACTCTGTGTGTGTGGTCATAGAACCATGAGTTCAGTTCGGGTAGTGAACCAAGTCCCCGAAGTAGGAGTAACCTGTTCGGTCTAAGTGTTGAGGTGTGGAATTGTTGTCAATTGTGCGCTGCAACATGGTGACCCTTTGATCCGGAACCGTTACCACCCCCTACAGCAAAGAGCAGGAGGAGAGAGCTGCCGCCCTTCTGCGTGAGAAGAAAGAGAAGATGGAGAAGAGGGAACTAATCAGACAGGCTAAGATGTTGGCGCTGCTGGAGGAGCCGGAAGCAAAGAAGAGGCAGATGGAGGAGGAGATGGAAAGATGGAAGAAGGAGCAGGAGGAGAAGATGACAGCTATTCAGGCGGAAGAAGAAGAAGAAAAAAAGGAAGTGGAGGAGGAAGAAGAAAGATCGCTAGAGAGGAGAAGAGGAGGAAGCACAAGTAAAGACGCGGAGATTGCGGAAAGAGCGCAGGAATGGGCCGTGCATTTGGAGTTAGGGGAAGACCAGGAGGCTGAGATGACTGTACCCGAGGAAGAAAGAGAAGCAGCCAGGAGGCAAATTGAAGCAGAGAGGGATCCAGTAAAGAGAAGGGCGAAAGAGGAGGAACAACGGATGGCGTGGAGATACCGGTTATCATCAAGAAAGGGTCAGGCGATTGGAAGCGGCAGAGAGGGAGGACAAAGACCTAAGAGCGGCGGAAGTCAGGATGAGGAAGATCCGAGCGGAGACTGAGCTAGCAACCAAGCTAGATACGCTGATCCAAAGTGTAGAGGCTTTATTAGTCGCACAACGGGAACAAATGCAGTATGAACGCAGTCAAGACATCAAGATAGACACGATACGCGCGGGATTCAAGGACTTCGCGTGCGACATGATGAAACACCTGCTGACCGAAGTGCACATTGCGATTAAACGTTTTCGCCGGCAATTTCGGTGCGAAATTCGTCGACATTTTCAAAAACAAATGATATGGGCCCATAGTGCAAACATCAAAAAAAGAAACAGGCCAAAAAAAACCAAAAAAATAACAAAAAAGTTTAAAAAACACTATAAAACCCGAACACAAAAACACTGTCGGAGTTAAAATGAAGCGTCCAACGAATTCAAAGAAATGCCAATTTTTTCATTGTTGATCCAAACATGTCAAAATTGGGCACATGACGTACCCTAAAGCTCATATGTATCACACAAAAAGAAAAACAAGAAAAAAAAGCAAAAAATCAGCATAATGTGACAGTTTTGGTGCAATTCGGTGCAAAATTCGCAAAATATTACCCCTGGTTAACCATATGTGCGCCATTGAAGGCACCAGGCTAGCGGCCCCTAAGGAAGAGGAGCCGGCCCCACCACGTCGCGAGAAAGTCAAGGTTCGATTTCCCAAACCCTTCAAAGAAGGGTGAAGATTTTGATAATTGGGAGGCCAACGTGCACTCCTATCTGTATCTGCAGGGAGTTACGCCTGAAGACCACACTTTGGTGGCCTTCCAGGCCCTTAGAGACGAAGTGACTAGCTTTGCTAGGTCGCTAGCCCGCGCTTCCAACTGCGATAACGATATGGTTACATACTCCAGACTGACACCCCTCTCCGACTTCCTGAAAGCCCTCAGGGAGCGATTTTCTGATGTCACGCGGGGCCTTAAGGCCTCAGACAAACTCCAAATGATCCACACTCGCCAGTGGAAGAGTGTGCATGCGCTAAAGTCCACTATGGACGAACTGATTGCGGTCCCTGGGCATGGAGTCACTAATGTGCAACTCCTTAACCTCTTCTACCGCGCCCTGCCTGAAAATATTCAAGGACATTTCTTCAAGAAGAAGAATCAGCAGGGCATGCCTTACGATACACTTAGTCGGGAGGCAGTTGCATTTGTCGCCCAAGCGTCGCCAATTACCACGTTCTGGCACAAGGATTTGTCTAAGGGAAAAACATGGAAGGGACGCACCATCTCAGGTCAAATCAAGGCCAAAGATAGTCTGATCTTAACGATGGAGGAAGGTGGTGCAGAGGAGGTTCCCTACTCTGACATCGAGTGGGGACTAGAGGAGGAGGACAACAGCGCACGCCAGGGGAGAGCCTACGCTGCTGTCGCGGCTAGAGGGAGGCCGCAAGGAGGACAACGGTCTGGCCCAAGTGGTCGGGCCCAGGGTGGCCGAGGGCAGGGCGGCCAGGGGGTTGGCGGCTATGGCAACCGCCAAGCGGGAGGAAGGGGAGGTCCCCCGTCTAACCGTCTGAGTTCTAGTCGGTCACCCCCCAGACAGGGATGGTGCCATCCAGGCCGGCCTGAAGGCCGACCTTGGTTAGACCTGGGTATAGATCAACCGGTATGGCAAGAACGCATTAATAGTTCTCAATGCGTATTCTGAGGGGACCCGGGCCACATTATCAAATTTTGTCCTAAGTATAGGGACCGTGCTGCATCTGGGGCAGCAAAAGACACCCGCCGGTAGGGGTCGCAACTGCCCCTACCTCAGGAGTATGTGGATCTGAGCGTGCCAGCAAAGTAGAGTCTCCCACTCCACATATTCCCATGGCAGAGGTTGCAGGCCAGCGTCTAGTAAGCTGTCCAGAGATCGCTTGCGTTAGGGTCTTTCTAGGCGCTTCCCTCAAAGGCTTAGCCAATGAACTGAGAGAGAGGAGGCAAGCCTGGGCCAAGATGAAGAAGGACAGTAAAGGACAGCTGATCCTCGCAAATGTAGAGATATTTAGAGCTAGAGTAGGATCCCTCATAGACAGCGGGGTGACTAGGAGCTATATTAGTCGTACAACGTTGAGGAAGTTGAAGTTGAACCTAAAGGTCCAGCGACTAGAAGAGCCTGTAGTCGACATCCTCGCAGACAATAGCAGGATGCGCGTCGAAGAGTATGTTGAGGGGGTCCATGCCAACTTTCGCCTGGAGAAAGATGGCAAGGTAGAGAAGGTATTGCACTCCCTGACCCTCCTTGTAGAAGAGAGTCTCCCGTTTGACATAGTTTTAGGCACAGATTGGGGAGAGGCAGCAGGAGCCACACTTCACCTCAGTGAGCATGAGTGTAGGCTCCTTAGTGCGTCCGGCGAAGTCAAGAAAGTTCGCTTGTTCCATGAGTCCGGGGTAGATAATCCCCTTGCCTATTGCTGCCTCAGCGCTCCTGCATTCGCCAGGCTTGTGCGAAAGGAGCAGCTTGAAGAGCAGGTGTTCGTGGCCTATGTCAGGCCAGTGTCCGATCAGCCTAAGGAGGAAGAAAAGATCCATCCTGCTATTGCCAGTCTGCAGGAAGAATATAAGGATCTATCTAAACCACCTTCGAGGGTAGTGCCCAGACCGATCCAGCACCGAATAGAAATAGAACCTAGCAGTAGAACGCCAAAGGGTGCAGTCTACAGGATGTCTCCCAAACAGTTAGAGGAGCTACGCAGACAGTTAGATGAGCTCCTCCGGCCTAGTTCATCGCCGTTCGGCGCACCTGTTTTATTTGTCCCAAAGGAGGAGGGAGAGTTGCGCATGTGTATTGACTACAGGGGACTGAACGCCATCACGATTAAGAATGCAGAGCCATTACCGCGTATAGATGATTTGCTAGATCGAGTTCAGGGGTGCAGATGTTTCTCGAAGATAGATCTAAAGTCAGGGTACCATCAGATAGAGGTGCACACTAACGATCAGTATAAGACGGCGTTCAGGACAAGGTATGGGCATTACGAGTTCATATTACGTTGACACACTTTGCAACTGCGCACATATTCTGTGCAGTCTGCTTTCATGCCTGGCCACATATAGGACATCATCAGGTTAGCTAAAGTCTTATGCCATCCAAAGTGCCCTTCTGTATCGTGGCATTCCCCTAAGATCAGACTACGGATCTCTTCACTATTGGGGACGCATAGCCTGTCAGCGACATTAGTCTTTTCAAACAGTAGCCCATTCGTGGTCCGGTAGTGTGGCTCACTATTTGGGGCTTCCCTTACTCTTTTCAGCAGCTCATTGTAGATTGGGTCCTGTGCATAGGCATCTCTTATTTTCTGCTGCAGATCGGCCCCTATGTCTAGATAGTGTACTATCGCGCCGAAATAATCAGATCTCCTGCTTAGCGCATCAGCTACCACGTTGTAATATCTAGCCAGGCTCTAAACAAGTTGTTCATATAAGGTTGAAATGTTGTGGGTGCATTAGTAAGTCCAAATGGCATCACTAAGCTACGACTAGAGCCCTTTTAGGTCTTCTTAGACCCTTGCCTATTCCCTCAGGACCCGGAGATTCAGTGTCCATTGACTTCATGGATACTGGGGTCAGAAGCAGACATGGAAATACTCAAGTCATGGTCATAGTAGACAGATTTAGTAAGTATGCAGTATTTGTTCCTTGCCTTCAGAGGCCCTTACAGAGTTAGTTATAAGGAAGTTCTTTGATTTTTGGGTAAGCGAGCATGGTATGCCATTGTCCATAGTAAGTGATAGGGACACGCGGTTTACCAGCCAGAACTGGCAAGATCTTATGAAAGTATACGGGTCTAAGTTGTTGATGTCGTCAGGGCGACACCCCCAGACTAACGGTCAGACAAAACAGATGGTCTAAGTTGTTGATGTCGTCAGGGCGACACCCCCAGACTAACGGTCAGACAAAACAGATGAATAAGATCTTGCAACATCTACTCAGAATGTACATTAGACCAGATCAGCTAGACTGGGACGAGTTGCTTCCCAAAGTAGCAAGTGCCTACAACAACAGCGTTCACTTAGCTACTTGTCGGACTCCTAATGAGCTACATAAGTTTTTTAAACCTAGGCGACCACTAGAAGGACTAAACCAGGACCAGATCCAGAGACTTCCACCCGGTACTCGAGGCTTCGCGCTCCATCATAAGCAAGAGATTGCTAAGGTCACAGACAACCTGAGGAAGGCCCAGCACCGCATGATAGAGCAGGCTAACAAGCACCACCGACCTTCATAGTTTCAGGTAGGTGACCTAGTCTGGGTCAAGTCAAAGGAGTTCGCACCGGAGGAAAACATCTCGCAGAAGCTCTCACCTGCATATAGAGGACCGTGGCCTGTCCTAGAAGTCAAAGGAGGAGAGGATGGCCCGTCGTATACGATACAGATCCCAACGCACCTCCACACGTACCCAGTCTTCCACGCCTCTAAGTTTTTACCTTGCACCACGTCTGACAGGTTCCCTTCCAGAAGGTCGATGATTCCTCCAGACATGGATGGCGCGTATGATATAGTGCGCATTGTGGAAGAGGACGTGCTTAGGACAGGAGGCCGAGGTCGTCCCCAGAAACAGTACAAAGTTAGGTTCGCATACCAGGAACCCGAGGACGACCGGTGGTTTACAAGAACATAGCTTTTAGAAACCGCTCCCGACATAGTACACGCCTACGAGAGGGAAAGAAAAGGTAAAGGTCCTGCCTCGAGTTAGAGTGTTCTCGGAGGACCTCGAATTTAGGACGGCGGGAGTGAAACGGTTTCACCCAGTTGACCTGGTACTGCAGTCACAGAGATTTGATCCCTAGACTTGTGCCTTAACCCTGTACAAAGATCCCGTGTGCTGAGTGAGATTCGATCCCTAGACCTGTGTCCTAACCCTGTGCATTGACCCTGTGTGCTGAGTGAGATTCGATCCCTAGACCTACCTTGTACCTGTACATAGACCCCGTGACCTGAGTAGGATTCGATCCCCAAACCTGTCCTACGACTTAGGTTAGTCTGTAGTTTAGCCAGTAGGACTTGATCCCTAGGTCTGTATATTAGCAGCTAGGTCTGTTACCAATAGGCCTAGAAAGTCTGTTCTAGAAGTCTCTACTGAGTCTGTCGAAAGTCTGTAGAGTCTGTAGGTTCTAGAAGTCCGTAGGGTTCCGTAAGGTGGTCCAGCCAGCATGTACCTGGGTAAGGGCTGCACGTGGGGGAAGGTTCTGGAGCACGCAGAGAGTTCCACACGTTTTGGCCCAGAAGGCCAAACGTCTGGAAGCTTCCCTGGGCCACACGTTTTGGCCCAGGCCCACAGGTCTGGAGGCAGGGTCCGAAGACATTTGACTGGCTTGCCATAACACCAGCCGACCGACTCTGGGTCTGCGCCGCAGTTAACCCTACAGTTCCTGAACTCCCAGCCTGAGAGGTTTGCTGAGCAGCGCTAGCCATGGCTACCAAAGCAGCGGCTTCACTTGCTAAGGCTCTGCTGGCTTCTGCGTCCCTAGCTCTCTGCTGCTGCAGCCTCTCCCTACGCTGGCGGAACAGGTATATGTCGCCCTCTGGTCCTAATGCCAAGTGGGCAATTGGGCGTCTTGCTGATCGCAGGATCTGGTCGTCTGGTTGCTGTTCCTCCCTATCACTCATAAGCTACAGCACTTAGAACAATTTGCACTAGGTTACACTAGGTACCTACCAGAGCGTAATGCCCAGTCCAATTTAAAATAAATAAATAATTAATTGGTGGCTAATTCGGAGTAGATACATTTGGGTCAAACAGGTAAGTGCAGATTCCTACAAATAACACTACTCTACTTGGATTAGTCCGCAAACAGAAGCACAAAGAACAATGAACAGTTCGAAGCTACGCTGTCTGTCAGATGTCAATGGCTGTACATCTAACCAATCAAAATAAAAATACTGTCATTTGTTGGGTCTGCTCACAGCATGGAATCTTTCTCAAACTTATCACCTGGAATCTACCCTTTCCCCCAATCCCACTTGATTGTCACTTAACGTCAGCGTCCCTGAGTGATCCGGTTGCGTGCGTGACTAAAGGTGTGCACATGGCCCACCCCTGTGCCCCGAGTAGCTGCTGAGCTGGCCAGCCCTGCACAGTGTTTACCCTCGCGTGCAGCGAGCCTTACACCAACTGGCTGATCAAGAGGCAATTTAACGTCCGCCCCCAAGTGACATCAGGAATTATTTTACGTCGCAGCAGGACGACAATCACAGCCAGTGGTTTCCCCTGCCGGTGTTTATTTATAGACGCCCGGTACTCGTCTCTCCCATAGGGCTCGCCTGCCCTGCAGTACCCCTTCTATGAGCGCAGCAAGCAGACAAGGACAAAGCAGCAAAGCATGCGTGCTCTACTCCCGGTGGGTTGGCATGGTGACCATGACCCAGTGCTTCGTCCAGGGCCCTTCAGAAAGCACCTCCCTCTCCTTCCAGATGCTCCACGGGAAGTATGCCGACTCTCAAGGTTGAGCGCACACGACACCTCACATGAGAGGACTCTCAAGATGGAACTCACAACCTCACGGTAAGAAGTGATGAAGAGGGTAGATAAGGTTAAGAGCAACGTACCTCAATATAGCTGCCCCCAACCACAGATATTCTCACCAGATGACCTGATGGCGATTGCGATGACCAGTCACTGCATCGGCATGACCAGCATTGACTCGCCGTTCCACCTCAGCATCAATCAACCACCAGATAGTTCTCATCACACTGCGAACACCCAATATACGCACCGTAGCCTTCCAGGCGATCCCCTCACCTCCTGGGTCGCCTAATCGTGTCTCCGCCCTCCTCACTACACACCGCCTACGGCCACACTCACCAAGCAGACCGCATGTATGTACAGCATAAGGCAGAAGACAAGCGCCAGATGAGCGCAACGTACCACAGAGCTGATACCAAATTGCAAGGAAGATGAGCAAAAGTGAACTTCAGCAATCAAACGGCATCATACATATGAGACCAGATAGTCGTGACCTCGAACCAACAACAGAATTGCATCACGAGTTCCACCAAATAAGAACACACCAAGAGTTCATAATTGACAATGCTGAAATAGTCCCATCATCATCATCAACGAAGAACCAAAGTTGATACCCTACCTGGCGCTCGGCGCCCAGACTACAGATGGCAGATCCTATCTAGCCTATACTACAATGCCGAAGATGACGACAACAGCTTGACCGAAGTACGAGCAGATAGCGGCCAACGCCGCATGCTTCCAGCACCAGGTATGTCTCTCGCTTGTCTCTCGCTTCACTCACAACCTCGTTCCCCAACACACAGATGCCACTTGCACCCAAGGACCACCCTGCTCCACACCCAGCTTACAGCAGCGCAGCTCGGCTATGGCTGCCTGCTCCTTCCTGCTCGCCCGTCAGCGCGTGAGTGCCAGAGAGCTACAGCACAGCATGCAGCCAGCACCCGAATGCCCAATGCTGAGGCAGGCCCTTTGCTATATGGAAGTGGCCTGCCTGCTTGCTGTCCCAGGCTGCGCTGGGCCTTTCCCAAGAAGCTTCCGGTAGGCCCCGGTAGGCTGAGGCCCAGTCCGCACATCTCAGGCCCTGGGCCTGTAGTGGTTGCTCGTGCCCAACTGTCAACGGCCTGTGTTAGGCCCACATCCCGAATCCAACCCACGGCCTGCCTTCAATACATTCACACAGGCTGCCCAGGGTGTGGGTTTCTTCAACCAACTGGCGCTGCGCAACTGCCTGAATTTCCTGAGTTGCGTGGTGACCAAAATAAGGGCCCTCAGGCCCTCGTCGAGCCTGCCTTCACTAAGGGCGGCCGACGTGCTGTATGGTAGGGCCTGAAACGGGGCTCATCGGGGCTTCAGCCTCGCATATGGCCACCTTCCATGAACCATGAAATCCCAGCTGACTTCTGGTTCTACAACACAAGTTCCCACAAGAGGCGGAAGGCAAACTCACACTGGGACTTCCTGAACTGCATCTGGCCCATAGTAGTATGTCCTAACAGACAACCTCCACAGAGAAACGTATGAAACATGAAACATCAGTCAGTGGGATTCGTCCAGCAAAGTCCCCATGGTAGTATGCCCTAACAGACAACCTCCACAGAGAAACGTATGAAACATGAACAATGCACAGACCAAGCCAGCAGCATTGACTCCTAGTACAGTCTTGATCCTACCCGCTCACACACACGTCCAAGCAGCACCGTGAGAGCTAGCGAGAATATTCGAGAGTTTGTTTCCAGTTGCATCACATTGGCATTTGTAAACATGCACGACGATGAAGGTCAAAAAATGAATGAAGGAAGAGTCAACTCTATGGGCCTTGCTCCAGTACTCGTCAATTGTGCAAAACGGGAATGAATGTTCCGCTCAAACATGGAAAGACACACCGCCATAATTTTTTTCATTTGTGCATGTGGTGTGTAGTGGACCGAGGCCCTATTTCTGAATATTTGCAAGCAAGCCCCAACAGAATCGAATTGACGATTGACAGGATAATCAGATTATTTTTCTTTCAAAAGAGAGATTCACCTGGTGCAAGCAGAAAGACCAAAACTGACTGCCGCTCGAAAAAGAGACTCCTTAGTGTTTGTCGTTTCAATGGTCACAGTCACTCCGTACGTTCGGCAGAGGCGGCGCAACTGTTACAGGCATTGTCAAAGACAATCGCATTATGCACATGTTCAGGTGGATAAGCCACCAACCACGCAAAGCAAGAAAGAAAGCAAGGAAAGAGGATTCACACAACAACAGGTCGCGAGATCGATAGTGGGGTTGGCCCTCAAATTTCCTAAATATTTTTGTAAAATGACCCACTCGGTCCATAACAGGGTGCAATCGTAGAGGAGGCAGGCATTCAACCTGTTGACGGGTAGTTCTACGTGTGTAACATTCAGTCACCAGAGTTGGAGCATTACATAGCAGTTCAAGAGATGTGCGTTAAAGAGATTTGGATGGGCATATAACTTAGCGCCCTGGTCTATCAGGCAGGTCACGAACTCAAATACCGGATTTCCCAGGGGGCATGGCTGAGAGACAGCAGTCGTTTTTTGTATCTAGGACACACAAGATGGCGTGCCCAGAAACCTCATGCCAGGAGCTGAAAGAATGAGGGGATGGAATAGTCCTACATCCAAAGCACCAGACTGGTTCGCAAACGGAGTTGTACCACCGCTCCCCCTGACGTGAAAATTTTGGGGGGACCGGTAGTAAGATAGCGTGGCATACTGAGTTGGGCTACCGGTAGGATGGCTGAAACTGCAGCAGTTCCCGAAGAAGAAAAAAAGAAACTAGAAAAAAAGCAGTCCACCCGGGCAGCCCAGCTGGGGGAAGGTCGCCCGGGTACCCTCCCGGGCGGCGTGGGCCGGTCAGGGCCCGGGCGATCCCAGCACATAATTTTTAAAAAGTAGAAAAAAAAAATCCGAAAAAAAACTACGCTGTGTAAAATTGCTATGGGGCCACCTTGAAATTCCTTGTTAATTTGAAGATAAAAATAAATGAGAAAACATGAGTCTGCAAGGAAAATGAGCGATAGCGAATTCCAGAAACCAAGCAGCATCATACACATCAAACCAGATAGTCGTGACCTCGAACCAAAAGCAGAATTGCAACTCGAGTTCCACCAAATAAGAGCACAGCAAAATGTTGGAATAGTCTCATCATCATCAACAATGAACCAATGTCAAATTCCTATCTGGCGCTTAGCGCTCAGACTACGAATGGCAGATCCTATCTAGCCTATCTACAATGCCGCTGGTGACGTCAACAGCTCCCCGAAGTACGAGCAGATATCGCCCAATGCCGTTCGCCTCAAGAACCAGGTATGTCTCATGCATCACTCACAACCTCGATCCCCCACAAAGATGCCACGTGCACCCAAGGACCACCATGCGCCCCTCGCAGACCAGCTCGGCTATGGCTGCCTGTGTGCACCCTGCTCCCCCGTGAGCACGTGGGCGCTTGCCAGCCAGTAGCGCAGCATGTAGCAAGTGCCTGAATGCCGAATGCGGAGGCAGGCACTTTCCTCTACGGAAGTGGTCTGCCTGCTGCGTGCTGCCTGGCTGCGCTGGGCCCCTGCCCAGAAGCTTCTGGTAGGCCCCAAGTGGCTGAGCCCGCTCCAAGGGAATCAGGCACAGGGCCTGGGGTGGTTACCCGTGTCCAACTGCCGGCGGCCGTGTCTAGCCCTGGCTGCGCTGGGCCCCTTGGAAAAAGGCAGGCAGGGCCTCGGCTCACTCAACCAACTGGTGCTGTGAAACTGCCTGAATTTCCCAGTTGCGTGAAAAGCCCAAAATAGGCCTCTCGTCCCCTGTCAGGCCTGCCTTCACTTAGGGCGGCTGATATTGCTGAAAACAGGTCCCATGTAGCATATCAGAAAGTGAAATGCACTAACAGCCTAGGATCTAGCAATGATGAAAGTGGCAACAACCAGCAGCATAGATGCAACATTCACCAGATGCCAATGTGCACAATGCAACAAGTAAACCAACGAGAAAAACAACAACAACACATTTGCATCATCATCATCATGGGCTGGGGAACAGCGCAGCGGAATAATAGTAACCAAGAGGACACGTGGACAACAACAGGAAAGGGAGAAACTTCGGAAGGGCAGGACATTAGCAAGATTGCCCTTCCGCGCACGCACATAGGGAGAGACCCATAGACATGCGAGAGAGAAGGGGGGGGGAGGGACATAGGAGGTAACCAAGTCCAACCCACATCTGATCTCCGAATGTCGTGCACAGTTCAATCCCAATGTAGCGTGTAAGTCCGGTCTGAATGYCGTGTCCAATAAGGCAGAATGCCGTGTCCAAACAATGTCCGCAGTCACCTCTATCTCTACTCTGATCAAGACGAAGAAGAAGAAGAAGAAGTAGAGGAAAGAACTGTGGAGGAGTAGGAGGAGAAGAGAAGAGGAGAAGAAGAAGAAGAAGAAGAAG
>BFEA01000758.1:289046-308272 GCA_003427395.1 Chara braunii | reverse complement strand
CCTCCTCATGTTACCGGCCCACACACCACTACCGCACCCAATCGTGCATCAGCGTTAGCCCAACCTCTAAGCCACTGTGTATAAGAGACAGCTCCTCATGTTACCGGCCCACACACCACTACCGCACCCAATCGTGCATCAGCGTTAGCCCAACCTCTAAGCCACATTGAAATTCACCTTAACAGYCGCGCACCACAAAAAAATATGCGGACCACTGCTTGTTGCGCCGTCAACCCGGTACCATGGCTGCCCCGTGACACCAGCATCACATCACACACAAAAATTGTCTCCACTGACGCAAAACCCGCATCAATCTTCCCTCACAATAGTGCTGTCGACGTGCTGCCAGTATATAAAAATAACATTGACACCACCGCCAATCTCGGCAGCACGATTCCACCCAAAAATGTTGCTGCCACCGTGCCAAAACAAATGGTAGCACTTCCCCATTGACAACATCGCTTCTGCCGCGCCAAAAACAAACGGCAGCACTTCCGCACCACTGCCGTTAAAATCAATGTCGTCGCCGCAAAAATCCGGCAGCGCTTCCGCACCACCACCGTTAAAACCTGTGCAGCCGCCGCAAAATTTCGGCAGCGCTTCCGCGCCACTACTCTGAACGCACAGCTGCCGCCGAAAAAACTTCGGCAGCGTTCCCGCAGCACTGGCAAAAATACACTGCCGCCGCCGTGCAAAACGGGCAAAGCCTTCCTTGCACCGCATCAAAAACAGTTGTCGCAGCCGCGCGTGCAGGCAGCACCTTCCCTGCACTTCACCGAATGAAGCGGCGGTTATGGCGGCCTCCCTTTTCCTCCTCCAGCAGTGTCCCCCTTCAACCTGCAGACCTCCACTCTCCACCTCAGCACCTCCACCGGCAGCACCGCCTTTCTCCAGCAACATGCGGCAGCCAGCCAGCATTCACTTAAGTGAATGCCCCAGCAGCACTGCCACAAGTGTGATGCTGCTGGGTGGAGTGCTGGCTTTTATAGCCAGCCAGGCAAAAATCCTCAGTGCTTCTAGCCCTTGATCTAAATCAATGGCCAGGAGCCCTATGCCTTGGTTTACCCCTTGGGGAGCCAGGGTCATCAGTTCCCTGGAGCACCTGGCCATTTCCCTAGGCCAGGTGCTCTTGGAAATGGTTGTACTCAGCCATTCCAGGACTGCCTGTTCAACTGAACAGGCACTGTCCCATCAGCCCCTAAAACCTTCTAGGTGCTGTACCTATTCTACGCCCGCGGCCACGTTCGTGGCCGTTACTCTTCTTTCTTTCTTTTTTTTTCCCACCCCCTCATTTTCTTTGTGAGGGGGCAAAACTCATTTTCGAAAACGAGCAGCCACCCCCTCTCAAATCATTTCACAGAGTCGAACTAGAGTCTAGCTCAAACAAAGGCTTAGTCCCCTTTACCCCTTATGTGCGCCCGTACCTACAGTCTTCCCCCGAATACAACGTACAGTCATGATAGCTGAATTTAGACTGAAAGAAGCCCCAAATTCAGCTATACTGACCGTACGTTATATTCGGGGGAAGACTGTAGGCGCCAATGCCGCCAGGTTCAGGTGCGCCACAAAACTGCTGCCCGTTTCAAAGCAACGGGTGCAGGGTGGTGCCGGAACAGGTGGGCGTTCAAGCAACCCACACAATCCAACCAAAATAATAATAATAATAATAATAATTAAAAAAAAAAAAAAAATCTAAGAAAAAAAATCCAAAAAGAATCCAAAAAAACTCACCTGAAGTGGATGCCCGTTTGCAACGGGCGCAGAACAGGCTTCAGCCTGTTCAACGAACCGGAGAGGGGGGGAAAGACACTGTGGCGGTGTACACTTCCTGAATCTAACGGAAGATTCATTCGATTTTGATCATCCTATCGATGGAAATAGAGGAAGGCCAACGACCAGGTAAGCCCCCACCGCTTCCCCTTTTCCTCTCTCTCTCTCTCTCTCTCTCTCTCTCTCTCTCTCTCTCTCTCTCTCAAGCGTGTGCAGAGAGTCCCTCGTAACTTGTGTACAAGGCCCTATGACCCGCCCGCATGTAGCCACACTTTGTGGCAAATTCGTCCATTATCGATGGACGATACCCAGCCCGTTCGTCAAAAACGAACGGGCGCTTCAAATAATATCACAAGAAAAGAAGAAAGAAAAAGAAAATCTAAAAAGAAAATAACGAATCTAAAAAGAAAATCTAACTAAAAACAATCTCAGGCAAATCTGGAAAAAGGAAAATCTAAGAAAAGTTTAAAAAAACAGAAAACAAAAAACGCAAAACTCACCTTCCTAATAAAACGGTTGCCCGTTACTTCGGGCGTCTACAACGAATCTGGGGACTATAAGTCCCCAGTCACTTCAGGTAGCGCCACATGGTGCTTCACTTAGATTTTTTTTTTTTCCTTTTTTTTTTCTGATTATTTTCCGTTGGCTTATGCCAACGGCTTGTCACTTCCTCGTGGCTTTTCAGCCACGAGTCGTAACAACCAGGGCCGAGTTCGAATCCCTGCGGGACTTAAAACCAAAAAAAAACAAAAAAAACTTGGAACTTTTCTCGATTTATGCGTGTCACCATTGGCATAGGGGTCATTTTGAATCCACGCGGCTGATCTCATCCGCGCGACCTCATCGATCACACGACCAAGATCGGCCGCGCCTGTTCAAGGGCCAGCTCCAAAAGGAGTTATGCCCAGTAGGCCGCAGTTTCTCGGATTCGATCCCAGTGTCCGCTAGGTGAGATTCGACTACTGTAACCTACTGGGATAGCTCCTATCACAACAGTGATCGGAGCAGCTCTTCTATTTGAAGAGCTTGCCCAATGACCTTTCCCCCATGTCGAGGCTTTGCAAGCCCTGCCTGCCTGCCTGTGGCCCTGCAGGCCCTGCCTGCCCGTGGCCTTAGGGGCCGTGCCTGCCCGTGGCCTTACGGGCCCTGCCGGAAGGCCTTACCCCGTCCGTTGGCCGCGCGATCTCGACATCGGCCTATCAACCCGCTGGCTCGATGTCAACCTCCGCGGCCCAAAAAAATCAATCCCTTATTCCTATTACCCCTGCGTCGCAGTCCTATAGTCGGCGCATCCGTCTTCTTGGCCTACTTGGGCCCTGAATCGCGCGGCTGTTACCTACGGCTTCGATAAAAGCGAAGCATTACCATACACATTCGTTACTCCTGGACGCCACACACATTCGGACTAACGTTCAAAAACTTTTAGTCTGTCAGTCATAGGTCAGGTCTGAATAAACTTTTGGCAAACGTTGGTCTCATCAAATCCTTCAATTCAACGAAAGAGTCACACAACGTGCGACGTTGAAAAACCCCGGCAAATACCCTTGTCAGGGTATTTGCCCCGACAGCGTTCTTAACGATGATGGCATCGAGGCCCCTATAGTCAATGCACATCCTCATTGTACCTCCCTTCTTAGGAACGAATAAGACTGGAGCACCATATGGGGAGGTACTACGCCGAATCCATCCCTTTTCTGTGAGCTCTTTGAGCTGGCGGCAGAGCTCATCCAACTCTGCAGGAGACATCCTATAGACCCGTCCTCTAGGTACTTTGCTACCAGGGACGACTTGTATCGCATGGACAACCTCCCTTTCCACCATACCACTTGGCTCCTCAAAAAGGTCTAAATACTGAGCAATCTCTAAGGGTGATTTTACGGCCTCCCTTTTCTCAAAGACAAGACTAGGTATATGCCCTCCTCGCGATTCTGCTTATAATAGATTTAGAAAGAGGATGCACACATGCAGCCATAGTTCTCCACTAAACTGCTAGCTTTGAACTCCTGCAGTCTAATGGTTCTACCTTTGGGCAACTTCTGGATCATCACCTTCCTATCCCAATCGAATTGAGGTGGAGCAACCTCGAGGTAGTACATGCCTAGCAGCATATCGAATGGCAGTTCGTCGCTAACTAGGAACGAAATCTTGTGTCTCAGTTCCCCTCTTCCATAGGAGAAGGTGCAGACTACGTCCTTGACATAGTTTTAGACAACCATATTGTGCTTATTGCCTAGCGTAGATGCTACAGATCTGCTCAGCTGTTGCACTTGGTCCCCTAAGCGCAGTCTGTCCACACAAGCACGACTGGTGAAATTCCGTGTCGAGCCTATGTCTGCGAAAAAGCCCACTTTGCGGCCACCTACATCAACCTTTACCGTGAAAAGCTCACCTCTAGGACCTGTGCTACTCATCGTCCAAGAGTCCCTGGGGTCCTTCCCTGACCAGTCAGACTGTAACTCTTCTAGGGACTCAAACCCATCTTTCGAACAGAGAATCGGTGGGTCTGAATGTGTCTGCAGGCAATGGATGGGTCGATAGCCTTGGCCAATGCCTGCAGTGGTGAAGGCAACGTGACCACTTCAACACGAGTAAGAGCGGCTAAAACTCCTACTGGCCTGAGGTGTTTCCCTGCGAAATCCTCGCAGAAGCACCACCAGGATTCGAAGATATTCCCACCACTATTGGAGACGCTACCTTTGTGGTGACCTTTTTGCCTCGACATGTCCTAGACGTGTGGCCATAGTTGCCACAGTTCAGACAAGTACCCCTAGCAACTCGGTCCCTCCACACCTTGTTGTAGTTTAAACCAAGTTTCACCCATGCGGGTGTTCCTTGGTTGCCCTAACCCTTGGACCGGCCTACGTTCTACTTCTCGGTCCCCCTAGTCTTTTCCTTAATGGGCGCTAGGACTCCCCCATCCAAAGTCTCACTAGCCCCATCCTGCTCTCTGTCTTCCCCATAGTCAGGGAAGTCGTCAATCTTAGTCGCCTGACCATCATGGTCGACGAACATGAGATTGCCCTTTTCCTCCAGTCTTGGGGAGAGCGGCTAAAACTCCTACTGGCCCGAGGTATTTCCCTGCAAAATGCTCGCAGAAGCACCACCAGGGTTCGAAGATAAGCCCACCACTACTGAACGCTACCTTCATGATGACCTTTTTGCCTCGGCATGTCCTAGACGTGTGGCCATAGTTGCCACAGTTCAGACAAGTACCCCGAGCAACTCGGTCCCTCCACACCTCGTAGTCTAAACCAAGTTTCACCCATGCGGGTGTTCCTTGGTCGCCCTGACCCTTGGACCGGCCCACCTTCTGCTTCTCGGTCCCCCTAGTCTTTTCCTTGATGGGAGCTATGACTCCCCCGTCTGAAGTCTCACTAGCCCCATCCTGCTCTGTGTCTTCCCCATAGTCAAGGAAGTCGTCAATCTCAGTCACCTAACCATCATGGTCGACGAACATGAGATTGCCCTTCTTCCTCCACTCTTGGGGAAGTTTCTTCTTCCTACCATCTATTTGACCCTGATGAGCGGACCCAAGCTTAGCCTCTATGTCCAAGGCTTTCTTGCTGAAAGAAGCGGAAGTTACGGACGTCGATATTGGCCTCATCCACCATCTTATTCTCGACGTATGTGGGAAGACATCGCAAATAATTTGTGAGTAGTACCTGTGGGTCATCGCACACACCACGTACTACGATCAGACGTTCTATGGCGTCTGTGATTTCCCGCACAGTCCGGTACCGCTTGGAACCGAGACCGTTGATTGCGTCAGTGGCCTTCTGAGCCCCTTGAGGGTCATGCCACCTGTTGTACACAGTCCGTACGAAGTCCTCCAATGTTTGGGCATGGGCCCACGCATCAAACTTTTGACCATCGCCCTGCTGCTGCACTAGACCATTTAACCATCGTGCTGCCGAACCCTCTAAAAAGGATGCATCAACTATAAATTCTTGCTCTAGCCTCGTGAGCTTATGCCTCACATAGGTCGGCACAATCCTCACCCTAGGTCACCCAAGTGTCCAGGTCCTCATCCTTTTTCTTGTCGCCAGAAACAAGTTTAGGACTAAGCAAGGGAATATTGTGCATCCACTGCGTAGGTTGGATTGGCCCAGGAGATTGCTCCAATGGCTGCATAGCCATTGAGACAGGTTGTTGCATGCTAACCTGGACCTGCCCTCACGATGTGGTTGTAGTTGCCATCGTCTTCCCCATAGTTAGGAAGTCGTCAATGTCAGTCGCCTGACCATCATGGTCAACGAACATGAGATTGCCCTTCTTCCTCCAGTCTTGGGGAAAGTTTCTTCTTCCTACCATCTATTTGACCCTAATGAGCGGACCCAAGCTTAGCCTCTATGTCCAAGGCTTTCTTGTTGAAAGAAGCGAAGTTACAGACGTCGATGTTGGCCTCATCCACCAGCATATTCTTGACGTGTGTGGGCAGACATCGCAAATAATTTGTGAGGAGTACCTGTGGGTCATAGCACACACCACGTACTACAATCAGACGTTCTACAACGTCTGTGACTTCCCGCACAGTCCAGTACCGTTCGGAACCGAGACTGTTGATTGCGTCAATGGCCTTCAAAGCCCCTTGAGGGTCATGCCACCTGTTGTACACAGTCCGTACGAAGTCCTCCAATGTCTGGGACTGGGCCCACGCATCAAAGTTTTGACCATAGCCCTGTTGTTGCACTAGACCGGTTAACCATTGTGCTGCCGAACCCCTCTAAAAAGGATGCATTGACTATAACTTCCTGCTCTGGCCTCATGAGCTATGCCTCACATAGGTAGGCACAGTCCTCACCCCAAGTGCCCAGGTCCTCATCCTTCTTCCTGTCGCCAGAAACAGGTTTAGGACTCAACAAGGGAATCTTGGGCATCCACTGCATAGGTTGGATTGGCCCAAGAGATTGCTGCAGTGGCTGCATAGCCACTGAGACAGGTTGCTGCATGTTAACCTGGACCCTGCCCTAACGATGTGGTTGTAGTTCCCACGGTCCTCGATGGTACGGGAGAAGTACTGAGAACCGGACCACTAACTACTACTAAGCCACCTGAAGGAGGCATGCCAAACATTGGAGACAAGGAGGGCCCTACTGGCGACGGCGTCACAAAGGGACCTGCAATTGAAGGGGGAGCTACAGAATACTGAGGTTGCCACATTACTAGGCGAGGAGCCTGCAGTGCAGCCAGAATCGGGTTCTAGCCAGCCACTATCCAATGTTGACTTGTCGAGTGCTTCTAACTTTCCTAACTCCTGCCTCCTAGCTCCTAGTCTAGCTTTTCTTGTTATCGTTGTATGTCTTCTCTCTGCTTCATCTCTCAACTGCTGTTGCAGCTCATCATGAAGGGTTTCCGCTTGGAGGATCTCATAATCCTCCGGTGTGAGAGGAGTCGCGGGCTGACTTGCGACCCAACAACCTGACTAATGGAACCCTGAGTAACCCCCTGACTAACTCCTAACGCAGAGGCCTGGGACAAGGCCTGGGACACGCTAAAGGCGGTAGCCATTGCGGCCTCGACGTTGCTGCTTCCCTAGACCTCCTTAATGCCACCCTTTCCCTGGCTTCCCTCCGCAGCCTCCTTTCCTGTCCTGGACCTCACTCCTCGAAAGTGATCGGTCGGCTGAGAGCTGTTCTACGGGAAACTCTAAGAGGTTCCACTAATCGTTCCTCCTCCTCACTACTGCCTGCTTCACTCATGGACTACAGTGGTGTGTGATCTAAACTAGAATACACACTAATCCTACCCCAGCATGACACCCCACCGAGTATAATATTCAACATTTTCGGTCAGCCTGGAGACAAGTAGTCAAGTGGTAATCAGCAACTAGTGTCAGATCCTACAGGTAACACGATTTCTATTTTTAGATTACTCTAACATAGAATGCAATGCAGCAAAGAATGATCTATCCTATCTGCAATTGTCTGTCAGTTGTCACCAAGTCCGTACAGCTAAATAATCAAAAATGAAAATAGTTCCCCTGTGGAGATGTATGTTGGATGACAATTTATCTAATTAATGACACAGCGAACAGTTACCGCAATCCTCCCCTCTCCATGTATCCCTCTTGAGTAGTCACTTTGTGTCGACGTCCTCAACATCTGGTTGAGCAGCGTGTTTGAAGGTGTGCAATCTGGCCCACCCTTGTGCCCCAAGTCTATGCTAAGCCTGCAAGCCCCTGCACATTGTTTACCCTCGCATGCAACGAGCCTTACTTCCGATATGATATAGCTGATCAAGAGGCAGTTTAAGGACAACCCCCAAGGTCCTCAATAATTATTTAACGTCGCAGACATCACGACGATTACAGCCAGGGTTCAATCCGAAACCCACTGTAGAGCGCATCGGTCCAGCAGGGGGACCCTCCCGGCCACGTCACGCAAGATTTTTGCAGGACTTCGACGTAGAGCACGGTTTGCCACTCCGATCGAGTGCGCCAACCGTACCTCTCGCGAGCCCCTATGACAGGACAGGGTCACGCGAGGCACAACTTACCTCCACCCGCGGGAGCTGTCACCATCCTTTGGGTGGGCGTATCCCCGCCGAGCTACCGAACCACGTGCGAAGGCTTTTCGTATGCAATCGCAGAGGTGGCCCGACCGAGGGCGTTTCTCGTTCGTTGTAGCATAGGAGGTACGCACGGTTAACACCCCGAATCGGACCACATGCGAATCGAAGCATTTGGGGGGTTGAGGTTCCAAGCACGACTTGTCGTCGGTCAACTAGGACGCATTCCACTCACCACACGTTACACCACACAAAAATTAAAATACACACAAAAACAAAACAAACAAAACAAACAAAACACTCCTAGTCCCTTCAGTATCCAACCCATAGCCTTCTAACAAGGAGATTGCTGAGGCGTCGTGTGCGAGACTCAAGATAAAACCGCGCGGACGCTAGTCCTTTCTCATATCGACTAACAATGCAAGCATACACACAGTCGCAATGATGGAGTACTATGTAATATCCATAATCACACGACCCTCGATAGTCTCAAGAGCCACGTTTCGACACTCAAGTGTCGGCTAACACGCGCCTTGAGGGGTTAATCTCTCGGCGCTAGACGACCACCAAGGCGGTGATCACCACACCCACTTCTGCACCCTGCGGAGAGTGGGTGCTACACAGGTTCCGACCTGTGGTGGCAGTCAACTCTCGTGGCCTAGGAGGTAAGCTCCGTCATCGACAGCCTGGAGAGAAATCAAGGGGTTTGACTTTGACGGTTGCCACGAACTACAACGTCTAACCATAAGAACTCTAAAAAGCAAAAGGTGAAAGGGGATCCCCCTTTTCTCTCAAGACATAATTTGTTTAACTCTCGCACGCGGTCACAACAGACCGTACGGATACTGAATGTATACGTATATGTAAGAGGGAATGTATACGTATACGTATACGAGGGGTCATGAATTATGAGGCTATCACTTTTCACGACCGCTGTAGGGTTCTCTTTATAATTATGCTAAGCAAAGGTAGTTCAGACATAAGTTTTTGTGGTTTCAGGCGATCATTCTCACAACAGTAGTGTGGTTTGTCCATCAACAATCGAACAATACTCAGACTATCATCAAACTCAATCCAAAGATCTTATACGCATAACTGCGATCACACAAAGTTCAAACAACAATATCACACACACTAAGAGAGTCAGCTTTACAGCGTTTCTGCGACTCACACCCTGCCTTATGCATACAAGCCCCAACCAATTTCCACCCACCCTCAATAAAGGTACTCGGTCTTTTAAAAATGGCCACTCAGAAAGAAATCTGGGTAAAAATCCCAAGAAACATGGAAAACCTACAAGAGCCAAGACTTCAGTTTGAGATGCAGAAGCAGAGAAGTTGTGTTGTAAACCGACTTGTTATCAAGGGATAACAAAATAATGATCTTTCATAAGACTAGGCTGAACGAATCAAACCTTCAATCAAATTCGTTGACCTGCTCCACGTACTTCGTTCAAGATAGACGGAGGGTCAACACCACTCCATAGCTTATCTCCTTTACTGACGTTTACCTTACTTTCCTCAAGTCATGTAGAGCTTTGACATTACCTCGCCAAAGTTTTCCCTGGCAACGCTTCCCGCAGGAAAAGTGCCTTTTCAAAATTTTCAAATCTCCAAAAATGACTAACTCTTTCAGATTTGTAAAAATTTCGGCATCGCTTTCCGTAGGAACAGGAGAATGCTAAGATTTACACAAAGCTGGAAATGCAAAACCAAAGTAGAACTATACTTGAGACTAACTTCTGACACTCACTTGATAGTTAGAGTTGGTGATAGTTTACACGATCCTCTTTTGAAGATGGTATCGTGAGCTACCACTAATCCTAACTTCTAGTAAGATCAGTGCTATCATATCCCAAGCTTCCCTTCCCATCATCCATTCTAGTCTATCTAAGGTTCCAACACTCAGCGAGCATCTAAACAACTAACATTATCAAGAGATGCCCCAAAATGAGTGTCCCTCAATCAAACATGCATACCCAACATCTCTCTCAATCCCGCATTTGTTTTGACCAAGTAGTTCGTTAATCTCTCAATTATTTTGACCCTCAATAAACCCCCTTTCCTATGGCATAGGATCAGACCGCCCCAACTAAGGGGTACGCCCCACCTGCCTAATCAAGTGACTAGGGTACGCACAATTGGACTGCCCCAACTTAGGGGTATGCACAGCATACATGACTGAAACGCATGTTCAGACTGCCCCAACTTAAGGGTATGCCCAGCCCAACATAAACTGTGAACATAAAGCATATGACCAGACCGCCCCAACTTAGGGGTACGCCTGGCTTCTGCTTAACTGGCGACATGAAGCATAAGACTGAACTGCCCCAACTTAGGGGTATGCCTAGTCAGCCTTAGACGAAGTTTACGTAGGGCATAGGATTAGACTGCCCCAACTTAGGGGTATGCCTAACCTACCTAAACAAACACAAACGACGAATGGTCGGACCGCCCTAACTTAAGGGTACAACGACAAGGGCATATCGCTAGGCCGCCCCAACTTAGGGGTACGCCTAGTTAGCCTAAACAGTTTAAGTTACATAAGGCAATGCGACTAGACCGCACTAACTTAAGGGTACGCCTGATCTGCCTGAACAAGTTACAGACGACGTATGACTAAGTCACCCCAACTTAGGGGTACGCCTAGCCTCCGTAACAACAATTCAAACAACCATACATACTCTGCACAAACTTAAGATATTTCTTTCTTCTTAGACAGATAGTCAGACCTACCCAATTTAGGTAGACATCCAACCCTGCCTTGTGTTTAAAAGGGAAAATAAAGAAGTTTTATACGAACTGTATGCCTTTTTATGTTATCACGGGCATAGGACTGGACCACCCCAACTTAGGGGTACGTTCAGAGTGCCCAGGTTACCTTCACATTATATTCTTCACTTGTTTTCCTTCTCTTTTTGTTCATACCCGACTTATTAACTGGACCTCCCAACTTGTGGTGCCAGTCTGTCAGATGCGTATAATATATACATATATATCATTTTTTCATACTTTGGATTACCGTTTAAACCACCAGTACCTCACCCTACTTGGAAAATCTGACGCGGCCGTTAACGCGCCGCGTCGGGGGGAGTACCCACCGACCGACAACCGGTAGTCCCAAAAAAAGCCGCGAAAAAAAAACAGTTCCAAAAATGTAACGTGGCAACGTAAAAGTAACAGGCGCGGCGGGGCGGGGGGAGGGGGGGGAGAACGAGAGAGAGAGAGAGAGAGAGAGAGAGAGAGAGAGAGAGAGAGAGAGAGAGAGAGAGAGAGAAAAATGACTCTCTCTCTCTCTCTCTAGGATGAAACGAAAATGAATTTTTCGCGATAACGTGGAAGATTCTTTCTCGTTTCATCCTTGAGAGAGAGAGAGAGAGGGCGTCAGCCAGTGTCTGATGCCAAGTTTGGCGGCGTCAGACACTGGTTGACGCCCTCTCTCTCTCTCTCTCTCTCTCTCTCTCTCTCTCTCTCTCTCTCTCTCTCTCTCTCTCTCGCTCTCAACCAACGTTGAAATGAGAATGAACCTTCCGCGATATCGTGGAAGATTCATTCTCATTTCAACGTTGGTTGAAAGAGAGAGAGAGGCGTTGAAATGAGAATGAATCTTCCGCGTTATTCATTCTCATTTCAACGTTGGCTGTGTGTGTGTGTGTGTGTGTGTGTGTGTGTGTGTGTGTGTGTGTGTGTGTGTGAGAGAGAGAGAGAGAGAGAGAAAGAGAGAGAATGAATCTTCCTCTTTATCGAGGAACATTCGTTCTCGTTGGGCATGTCTCTTTTCGTTTTGTTTTTTTGTTTTTTTTTTGCAGAATGTTATTCGTTTTTTTGTCGTTTTTTTTTTTTTTTTCCCGTTGTGTACTACCGGTTGTCCGAGGCTCGGCAATGATCGGTGTCGGGACCGGTGGGTCCCGAATAACATCCCGACACTCGAGAGCCTATATAGAGCCAAGTTGTGCACGACACAGAAATCTGGAGTAAGGAGGCAAGAGAGAGAGATGACAAAAGGACCAGGACGAGACCACCAGGAGGAGTGACGCCCTGTACTGAGCACCGCAGGGAGAAAGGACCGGCAAACGGCAAGTAAGGGACGAGACACAGGCACATAGGAACGTAGCAAGGAGGCCGGAGGGCCGTCCAAATTCAGCATGACTAAGGCCAACGGGCCATTGACCCTCCAAATATGGCATGACAAGCGACAAGAGAATAGGGAAGCTGAGAGGTGCACGGCCCCGATGGCTGTGAGACGCAAAAAAATAAAGGGCCAACATGGTGGTCGCCTACGACAATTAACGGGAGCCTCGGGTTGGAGGTTCCGCGGCCGAAGAAACCGGCGCGCACAAGGCCCAAGAAAAAACAAGCGAGAGGGGCCACCATAAGGCGGTAGACGCCAAAAGAACATGGGGCACCTTGAGGAAAGGCACATAGGACCACGTGGGACTAAGTAAAAATAATGGTAGCCGGAGCAAAATATGTCGCGGACCACCGGCGGGACTAAGTGTTGGGGACCACCGGCGGGACAAAATGTCGGGGACCACCGGTGGAGCTAAGTGTCAGGGACCACCAGCGGGACAAAGTGTTGGGGACCATCGATGGGACAAGCGGCGGGGACATGTGAAGGTCTCAAGAGAAACGGCGGCGCCGCACGAGGGAAAAATAATTAAAACAAGGTGCACCGTCAAGATCGACACCGAAAATATTAGCACCACTAGTGCAAGCACTAGTGGTAGCAAACGGGAAGGCCAAAAGGATAAGAAAAAGTAAAGAAACATGAAGTGGGAGGCATGGGAGCAATCCGGAGAATCTCGGATCAGCCTCCCTCGAGAAATTTGAGTCAAAAGAGACTCCATATGAAAAATAGGCCTCCGGGAGAAAATCGGAGTAGGAGGGGTCACTGTGGGAGAGAAATAGAGGTAAAAGGGAATTCTCATGGGCATGGGGAAGCCATTATTGCAGTCCGAGATATAACGGACTGCACCATGGGCATAGGGAGGGCCAAAACTAAGGCCTAGAAAAAAGCCTTAACAGCCACTTGACACTTAGGATGCTAGAAAAATAAATAAAAGAAAAGAAAAATATTGGAGAATAAGACAAAAAAAGTGAGAGTGAGTGAGTGAGTTGGTTGTCAGTAGGGACTGCCACAAGTAGGGAATGGCAGGTCCCTACTGTCCAAGAAAGGAGGAAAAGAAAAGAAAAGAAAGAAGAGAAAGAAGAGAAAAGAAAAGAAAAGAGAAAAAGGCCTTAACGGTAAAAAACGGTCACTTGGGGAGATGCATCCGTAACTACATACATTCTAGAATATGGCGGTTGCAAAGGAACTTGATTTTCCTTTGATTTTGCAGAGAAAATCAAGAAAAATCAAGGGTCCATGCAACCGATATACAATGGATTATATGGGGGAGGAGAAACACATGTTTTAGGTGCATCCGAAACCAAAAGTGAGCCCGGATACACTTGGAAGTTGACAATTTTTTTTTCTTTCAGTTGAGGGCTAGTTGTGGGGCACTGGGGCTAGGAAATTGACCCCTATTGCAGTCGAGTTGCAACGGACTGCATGGGGAAGGAAAAACACATGTTTTAGGTGCATCCGGAACCAATATTGAGCCCGGATGCACTTGGGAATTAAGCGCTTCATTTTCTTTTGGTATGGGGCAAGTTGTGGGGCTATGAGACTAGGAAAATGACCACCGTTGCAGTCCAAGAAATAACGGACTGCATAAGGATGGCCAAGGGAAAAATAAGTCGTGGCAAGCCCAAAGGGCTAGAAAAGGATGATTTCGGCATGAGACAAATAGAGACGGTAAACGGCAACCGTGAGATGAGATCTCACGGCCAAGAATAATCGGTACGCATGGGGCACTTGAGGAATGGACATTGGAACCAACAAGGATAAGGAGGCCCAAAAATAAAAATGGGACTTCGACCAGGACAGTGTCGAGGACTAAATGGGCCCAAATAAAAATAGTCGAAAAATGGGGCACGTGCAGGCGGGACTACCGGCGGGACAAGAAAACGGAACTAGTACGAGGGAAGTGGCGGGGACTTGAGTTGTCCCAAGGTAACCTTGATCCAATCATGAGGAATGGACGAGCAAAGCAAGCGACACCGTCAAGATCAAAATTTAGACGACGGAAAATATTAGCACCACTAGTGCAAGCACTAGTGGGATCAAGTGGGAGAGCCATGAAAGAAAAGAAAAACAAATAATGGTGTTGGGAGAGCTGCCCAGCAGTCCGAGATATCTCGGACTAGCTAGTTGTGAGAAAATACAGCCTCAATGGGCTCAACATGGGAAAAAGGTTGTCCAAGGAAAATTGGAGCAAAGGGGGCTCAAAATTGGGACTAATGGAGGCAAAATGAAACCCCCTATGAGCATGAGGGTGTCATTATTGTAGTCCGAGATATAACGGTCAACTGCTGAGTCTGAATCTGGTCATGGATGAGGATCTATGGCCTAGAAAAAGACTCAACAGCTACTTGACACTTGTCACATCAGAAATAAAAGAAAAAGAAAAGAAAAATGAAAGAAAATTGAGGGAGAATGAGACAAAAGGGGAGAAAAGGGTGGAGGAGAATGTGTCGGCCTATTGGGACCTGCACAGTAGGGACTGGCAGGTCCCTACTGTGACCTCATCCCTCCTAGAATTGAGGAGGGCAATCCGGATTGCAGATATATGATCCTTGGGGACATATCTCCACAAAATATGAATTAAAAAGAGAAAAATAAAAAAAAAACGCAAAGGGGAGGTGACCGTTTTTTTTGTGGACCATAGATCTGAGATCAAATCTCATGGTGGAGAGGAACTAGCCGTTTTTTGCGGGCCAGCTCAAAACGGCCAGCTCCGGAATGAGGTGGCAGCCCAAAATGGAAAGAAACAAAAGAAGGAAAACGACGAAAACGTGCATTTGGCCCAAAAAGAGAGCCAGATGCACCAAAAATTAAAAAAGTGAACTTAGAGGCTCAAATCTGAAGCAAGGGCTACTTGGGGGTGACACGGAATATTGTGGGCCTTGGATCTCAGCCAGATCCAAGGCTGAAAAGGCACCGAGGCATAGGGAAATACCTCGGTCTACCAAAAATGCGGCAGAAACTGAAAAAATCGAGAAAAAAACCCTCTAGGCCTTTTTCTCTCAAGTAAGGCTGCCCCTTGGATATTGGGACCCAAGGAGGCAACATTTTGAAGATGAAAAGGAGGTCGAAGGAGGCCAAGAGGCAATCCGAGTTGGTACCAACCACTCGAACTGCATGTACTTGGCCAAAATAAGGCCCGAGTACCTCCGGATTGGCCTAGTGGTGGAATTTTGCCTTGGGGGTACCTCGGTTCACCTCAAGGCACACGGGGAGGCCCATGGGCTGGCCGGAGTGCTGGTTTCAGCCTACATAAGTTGAGGATTCAGTCTGCCACACTCACATTTGCATGAGGAGTGCCCATGCTGCCCAAGTCAGCTCATAGGAGCACTTTCTCACTTGGAGAGAGGAGAGGGGAACCCCTGCCAGTTGGAGAGCTTAGAGGAGACTGTGAACTAGGAGAAGGAGCTCTAGAGGTTAGTGGTAGTGAGGCTGGCCTAGGGAGGTGATCCGCCATAGCCCCAGGCTGTGAGAAAGAGAGAGAGGTTAGAGGGAGTCCCATTAGCCCTCCTAGAGGGGACGACTCCATAGCCATAGTGGGAGAAGTTTGCCATAGCTTGGGTAAGGTTGAGAGAAGAAGAAGAGAAGGGTTTGGGGAAGAAGAGAGTCATAGCCAAGGAGATTCTTGTGCAAGGAAGGGAGAGACTTCATCAAGATTGATGCTCCATCTCCAAGACATGAAGGAGGTGAGTGAAAAGGAGAAGATTTTTTTTTTTTTTTTTCTTATTTCTCTTTTTCTTCTTCTTCTTCTTCCTCCCCCCTTATCTTCTTCCCCCCCCCCCTTTTCCTTCATCTTCTTCTTCTCCTTCATCTCCTTCATCTTTCTCCCATTCCCCTCCCCACTCTCTTCTTCTCTCTCCATGGGAACTTTTCTAAGCTTAAGAGTAGATGGTAGAAAGCCTTCTCACTAAACGAGAATACGAGTAGTGAAAGCACAAACACATGAGAAGTTGAACGACCAAGTGTAAATCGGAACACTACAAAGAGCATGAACTTGACAAGATGAGAGTATGAGTAGTGAAAGCACAAGCACATGAGTGGTTGAACAGCCAAGTGTGAACCGGAACACTACCAAGAGCATGAACTTGACAGGATGAGAGTGAAAGCACAAGCACATGAGAAGTTGAATAGCCAAGTGTGAAACGGAACACTACCAAAGGCATGAACTTGACAAAACGAGAGTACCAGTAATGAAAACACATGCACATGGGTAGAAGAACGACCAAGTGTAAATCGGAACACTTCCAAGGACACAAACTTGACAAAATGAGAGTGTGAGTAGTGAAAGCACATGTACATGAGTAGAAGAACAACCAAGTGTGAAGCAAAACACTACCAAGGACATGAACTTGACAAAAATGAGAGTTTGAGTAGAGAAAGCACATGCATATGAGTAGAAGAGCAGCCAAGTGTGAAGAGGAATACTACTAAGGACATGAACTTGACAAAACGAGAGTTTGAGTAGAGAAAGCACATGCATATGAGTAGAAGACCAGCCAAGTGTGAAGCGGAACACTACCAGGGACATGAACTGGACAAAATGAGAGTTTGAGTAGAGAAATCACATGCATATAAGTAGAAGAACAACCAAGTGTGAAGCGGAACACTACCAAGGACATGAACTTGACAAAACGAGAGTTTGAGAAGAGAAAACACATGCATATGAGAAAAAGAACAGCCAAGTGTGAAACGGAACACTACCACATGCATGAACTTGACAAGGTGAAGGTAGAACTAGTGAGAGCACATTCATATGAGGAGAAGCACAACCAAGTGTGAAAGGGAACACTACCATACACATGAACTTGACAAAGTGAAGGTAGAACTAGTGATAACACATTCACATGAGTAGAAGAATAACCAAGTGTGAAACGAAACACTACCACATGCATGAACTTGATAAGGTGAAGGTAGAACTAGTGAGAATACATTCACATGAGTAGAAGAACAACCAAGTGTGAAACGGAACACTACCACATGCATGAACTTGACAAGGTGAAGGTAGAACTAGTGAGAACACATTCACATGAGTAGAAGCACAACCAAATGTGAAACGGAACACTACCATATGCATGAACTTGACAAAGTGAAGGTAGAACTAGTGAGAACACATTCACATGAGTAGAAAAACAGCCAAGTGTGAAACGGAACACTACCACATGCATGAACTTGACAAGGTGAAGATAGAACTAGTGAGAACACATTCACATGAGTGAACGAACAGCCAAGTGTAAAACGAAACACTACCACATGCATGAACTTGACAAAGTGAAGGTTGAACTTGTAAAAGCACATGCATATGAGTAGAAGAACAACCAAGTGTGAAATGAAACACTACCACATCCATGAACTTGACAAAGTGACGGTAGAACTAGTGAAGCACATGCATATGAGTAGAAAAACACCCAAGTACAAAATGGAACACTACCACATGTACGAACTTGACAAGGTGAAGGTAGAACTAGTGAAAGCATATGCACATAAGTAGAAGAACAACCAAGTGTGAATCGGAACACTACCATATGCACGAACTTGACAAAGTGAAGGTAAAACTAGTGAAAGCACATGCACATGAGTCGAAGAACAACCGAGTGTGAAACGGAACACTACCTAATGAGAGATGAGTCATACATGTGAGTGAGACTTGCTCAAACACATGCCTGAGGCTCATGGATGCAATAAAGAATAAAACTAAATGTCATCATGTGAGAGATGAGTCATGCATGTGAGTGAGACTTGCTCAAACACATGCTTGAGGCTCATGGATGCAACCAAGAATGCAATGGAACATTATCATGTGAGTGTTGAGTCATGCATGTGAGTGAGACTTGCTCAAACACATGCTTGAAGTTCATGGCTACAACCAAGCATGAAACAGAATGTCATTATGTGAGAGATGAGCCATGCATGTGAGTGAGACTTGCTCAAACACATGCTTGAAGCTCATGACTATAACCAAACATGAAACGGAATGTCACCATGTGGGAAAACTGATCAAAGTAGGTGAAAGGAACCATCAAAAACACTAGCGCAAGCATGGACAAGAGTTGCGATTTGTTCCTAAGTGAAGCAGAGGAGAGAAAGTGAGAGAGTGAGTCTAACTCACCTAAATGCATCAAATCACAAGGGGAGAAGTGGCGATTCACATGGGGGTGAAGAAATGGATAAAACAAGATATAATCATCGTCAAAATACTAGAGAAAGCACATAGAAGAGTTGCGATTTGCTCCTAAGTGAAGAAATGGAAAGAAAGGGGGAGAGAAGTGAGTAGAACTCACTCAAATGCATAAATCACAAGGGGAGAAGTAGCGTTTCACATGGGAGTGGCGAAACGGACTAAACAAGAAAGTATCTTCATCTAAACACTAGAGAAAGCACATAGAAGAGTTGCGATTTGCTCCTAAGTAAAGAAGTGGAGAGAAAGGGAGAGAAAAGTGAGTAGAACTCACTCAAATGCATGAAATCACAAGGGGAGAAGTAGCGCTTCACATGGGAGTGAAGAAATGGACTAAACAAGAGAGTATCTTCATCTAAACACTAAATAAAACACATACAAGATTTGCGATTTGCTCCTAAGTGAAGAAGTGGAGAGGAAGGGAGAGAAAAGTGAGTAGAACTCACTCAAATGCATGAAATCACAAGGGGAGAAGTGACGATTCACATGGGAGTGAAGAAATGGACAAAACACGAGATAATCATCATCAAAACACTAGAGAAAACACATACAAAAGTTGCGATTTGCTCCTAAGTGAAGAAGTGGAGAGGGAGGGAGAAAGAAGTGAGTAGAACTCACTCAAATGCATGAAATCACAAGGGGAGAAGTG